>PVIH01016405.1:0-45706 GCA_004025045.1 Sigmodon hispidus
CCTGCCTCTGCCCCCTATCCTGGGACTAAAGGCTTGTACCACCGTACTCAGCAATTGGCTCTGTCAGAGGACTTTACTTTAGTTCCAGCCCCCACACAGTGGCTCACGACCATGTGTAATTCCAGTTCCAAGGGACTCAATAGACACCACGTACCACACATACCTATATGCACTCAAAACATTCATACCCATAAAATAAATTTAAAAAAATATTTTCAGGACTACGAGCATGCCTGTGAAATCCATAAGAGGATGGTGGATCCTCTAGAACTAGAGTGACAAATAGCTGTTAGTCATAAGGACACTGGGAACTGAACCCAGGGCCTCTTCAAATGAACAGGTTGGGTACTTTCCCTTGGGACTTTTCACAGCTGGAGGATGGGAGGATAGAAATGGAGGCAGAGTCAGTTTCAGGTTAAACCAAAGATGGCTACAGCTGAGATGAGAAGAAAGAACCTTTGCCCTGTCACACTAGGATTTAACTGTTCTTACAGAGGACCCTGGGTCTTGTTTCTAGTATTCACATGGTAGATAGCAACCATTTATATAACTCTAGTTTCAGGGACGCCAGTGCCTTCTATTTCCATGGATACCAGGCATTCATATATTTCACATATATACATGCACATAAATATATACCTAAAAGCCTTTTTTTTTTTTTTTGAGACAGGGTTTCTGGCTGACCTAGAACTTGCTCTGTAGACCAAGCTGGCCTTGAATTCACAGAGATCTGCCTGCCTCTGCTTCCCAAATTTACTTCCTTCAGCTGTAATTATTTTTCAAATGATACCTTTTTCTCCATATGATTTTAATTAAAGAATTTGGAAATGAGCTCACATAGTGATGCTATATTTCAGTGAACTTATGTATAGTTGTGGTAGTTTGAATAAAAAGGCCCCCACAAGCTCATATGTTTGAATAGTCCTCCTACCAGTTAGTGGAACAGTTTTAGAAGGATTGGGAGGTGTGTCCTTGTTGGATGGAGTGTGTCTTTAAGGATGGGTTTTGAGTTTCCAGAAGTCCATGTCAGGCCCAATCTCTCTTTCCACCTGCTGCCTGAAAATTATGTAAAGCTTTCAGCTACTACTTTAGCACCACACCAGTCTGCTTCTGCCCTGATGGTCATGGACTAATCCTCTAAAACGAAACAAGCCTTCAGTTAAATGCTTTTTTAAAAAATAGGAGTTGCCTTGGTCATGGTGTCTCTTCACAGCAACAGAACACTAAGATAGGTTAGAATAGCTGTTCTAAATATACATGCTTTTTTTTTTCTTTTTCTTATTTTCTTTCCTAAGACAGGATTTCCTCTGTGTAACAGCCCTAGCGGACCTAAAACTGTTAGCTGTAGACCAGACTGGCTAGAACTCACAGAAATCCCATGCTTGCCTCTGCCTCCCAAGTGCTGAGATTAAAGATGTATGCCACCATGCCTGGCATATATGATTTAATAAGATAACATGAAGTATGGTAGTACATTATCAGGTTCTCAAAGGTTGTGGGAAGTTGTCTTTAATAGTTTTTCTTGTTAGCAAAGAGTGCTTGCTTGTTCTAAACTCATTTCTTCTTTAATATTTTACTGTTCTTTGTCTCAGCCTTTGTATTAACTACTTTTCTTAAACAAGTCTCCTACATAACCTGTTACCTCACTAATTTCTATGCATCCTTCTGATCCCTGACTAGTCTTTCTGTTTTTTATACCCCAGTCTGAATAGCCATTTGGCTATCTCCTTATCACACTTCAAAATTCCTTATCTCCTACATTAAGTGAGGGTAGGGACAGACATAATATCTTATTCACTGCCACATTCTTAGGTACCTGTGAAGTGTGTCACACCTTACAAGATGCGTGTAAGAAATGACCATTGCCATTTTGTTTCCTCGTCATCATCCAAGAGTAGTGCCTCGGTCTGGCTTACGGTTTTTTCTGCTTGTTGCTTATGATAATCACAGCAGATACTATGAGGTCCAGAACCTGTTTCTTTTTCCCTGAAGCGTGTGCTCTGCTTTGATCAAGACGAATATGGTGCACTCAACTACTTCCTAAGCACTCACCCCTCTATCACAGGTACCTTGGGAGAGCTAGATGCCCTGATGGATCAAGTTCACATGCAGAACCCAGACTGGCAGCATCCTTCAGACCTTACTACACGGTAAGTGGGCCTCCTTTTTGCTGAAAAAGGAAAAGCTAGAATTTTGGTTGCAAGGGAAATAGGATGAGTTGTTTATTTCTATAAAAAAATAAACGACGCATTAGAATGAACTAAGAATTGGACCAAAATTGAGATTATAATACTAGGTACACAATGTTTAACTAGCTGTATGATTATGATTGGTTCACTTCAGTTTGTGACTATCAGTAAATTTTCTGGTTTCTGTTTTATTTATTACTGTATGCATGTGATGTTATGGGGGAGCTCCTGCATGCGTTGTGAATGTGTAGTGGAGTCAGTTCTCTCCTTCTACCTTTACATGAGCTCACTCAGGTTGTCAGATTTTTACAGAAAGTGCTTTTGCCACTAAGCCTGCTATACAGAGAAACCCTGTCTCAAAAAAAAAATCAAACAAACAAAAAAATTAATGATAGCTGTTTTGTATACAAATGACCATTCCAACTGAAAACCTCTCTCTTTTAATTCTCTTTTCAATAGAAATTATGCCCGGTTCCGGCAGAAACCTCTACAGAGATACAGCTTGAGTCAGTGGGTTGACAGAAACAAGCGGAGCCACCACCGTTTTCAACGTCTCCCAGACTTCTCATATAGTCCATATGTTTCATCCCATCAACAGTGACAGCTCCTACCCAGGGTCCAGTCCATAGCAGCATCTTATTTTCCTCTGCTATTTTTGTTTGTATATTTTGAGTTTTATTTTTCATAAGATTTTTATTTAAAGAATTTGTTATCTTTTGGAAATACCCATTACTGTCTTGAAATTTTTTATGAGAATCCTCCTTATGTGTCTGTCTATACATGTTTCAGCAATATTTAGTATTTTTCTGTTTTTCTTTCTTTTTTTTAAAATGAAGGTAGCTCTTTTGAAGGCCTGCATTAAGTCAGAACATCCAGGCTTAAGTAAAATACCTGCTCTAAGTAGACTACTTGTAGTACCCCAAGGAAATCATCTCCAGTCTACTGTCAGGAAGGGATTGTTCTGCAGGCTACAAGCCAGTGTTACTGTTGATGACTTGTGAATGGGTAAAAGTCACTTTGAACAACTCTTTTTCAAACTGAGTCTCCTGAGTACCTGTCAGTGTTTTTAGGTTTGCATTCAGGGCATCAACTAAGATGGAGCAGGAGAAAAGTCCTGTTGAAAGTGTAGATTAAAAATGTGAATCCTCTCTTTCCTGTACCTATTAGCTGCCTTTATTTTATTTTATTTTATTTTGTTATTGGCTTTTCTCTTCTGTTAACTGTATCTTGCTCACAGTGTTTGTAAACCTTGCACATCTTAACTGACAGAAAACAGCTGACTAACCTTGTTGAGTAAAAACCTTGTGGTCTTTTGACTGGCTGGTTTCTCTGTCCCTTCAGAGATTTTTTTTCTTTTTCTTTATTTCCATTCCCAGTGACCATTGCTCCTGGAATTTTACAGGAGGTGTTCTTATGTCCTGTTAGACTTGACCTGCCTTTCAGAATGCCCTCTGTGTACTGAAGAACTTCCACCAGAATCTTGCCTTGATGATGGCCAGTGCCACTGAGATGTGTGGAAGTCTTTGTTTTATGTATTGGTGTTATTCAAGGAGTCTCCTTCCTGTGGAAGCCTTTGGAGAAGCCCTCTTTCCTCTTTAGCTGATTAAGGTACCTTTACACTCCGGATGGTTGTGTTTTAGCATTTGGTCAGACTTCATCATTTCACAGTAGTACTCGAGAACGTGGAAGGGAATTAGGATTGAACTTGTGCATCACAACATTACCTGCTCCTGGGGAAGGCTTGGGGTTTGTGTGTCTGTCTTAATGGATGTCTTAATGGCAGCTCTAGGCATCATTTGGGAAGGTTTTACAGTATGTGTTCATGTTGCTATCTTTCACTCTGTGAAGCGTGTTCATAGTTGTGTAACCTCTGTCTGTTTTTTATCAGTCCCATTTTTTTTTTTTTTATGTGGATAACCATCCTAAATATTCTATTTCACTCTGGAAAAGAGATTTTCTTTGGGGGAGGAGTGAAGATACTGTTTCCCTGTGTAGCCCTGGCTCTCCTAGAACTCACTCAGAGTGAGGCTGGCCTCACTCAGACCCATCTGCTTCTGCCTTCCAAGTGCTGGGATTAAAGGAAGTGCACAACCGCTATCTGGCTAAAAATGTGACTTTGTTTTAGGAAAATTTTGATTCCCCCCACCAAGCCTTCAGTGGGTTTGGATGAATGTTTCTAAGTGTTTGCTTTATCCATTCAAGGGTTTTCTTTCTTTCTTTCTTTCTTTTTGAGACAGGGTCTCCTATATAGCCTCGGTTGGCCTTCCACACACTATTTATCCCATGATGGTCTTGAACTTCTGGTATTCCTGCCCCACCTCTCAAGTACTGGGATCACAGGTGTGTGTCACTATACCCAGCAAGAGTTTTCTCCCCCTCATCCCCAGACAGGGTTTCTCTGTGCAGTCCCTGCTATCTTGGAGCTCACTCTAGACCAGGCTGACTCTAACTCAGATCCACCTGCCTCTGCCTGAGTCATGGGATTAAAGGAGTGTGCCACCATGCCCAGGGTTTGATTTTCCTTTTCTTTTTCCCCCTCAGCAAGGATTTTCTCTTCCTTGGTTCTTTGGTTTAGATCCTGTGGCTGGACCTTCAAAGGCAGAAGTCTAATCTCATCTCTCAGTTGTATAATTCTCGTTTACATCATTGGTCTGGTTACTAGTCCAAGATGCTGTAAATTAGCCTAATAGAATGAGATATGCCAAATAATGCACCTTTGGGACCAAAACAATAAGTTAAAATTTAATCTAGCTGGAGCAGTTAGCCTGCTGGCTGAGTAGTGCCACAAATAACCAGGGAGTGAAGGACAGCATTTGCTTAGTTAGAAACCTGCGCTGTTGTTGCTCTCCTGGTACGGGGGGTTAAAGACTGAATGTATAATGGGAGCATTGCCTTTGCCAAATGAGATGAGTGACAGGTTAACTAGAAAATGTGACAATCACATTTCCTGTAGCTCAGATAATTCTGTTTTTCCAAAGTGTTAGCAGCCTAATTAAATCTATTGGACTGGGGGAGGAGAGAGCTGTTCTCTGCTGGTTAACATGGTATTCTTTAAGGAGAAAAAACAAAGCCAAAGAAAACTTGTTATCTGGCATGTTATCCTTAGATGGTAATGGGCAGAATCAGAGTTTTAATCCTTCCAGAGCTGCATATCTCTTATATTTGGTATTGGCCTCTAAGTCTTGTATTGCAGATTAAATTCTTGCTGTGTTTTTGAATTTGAGTAAGGGTTATGTGCGTTTAACTGTACCTAGCTTTTATCATCCATGATGACATTATTATCAATGGGGTCTTGGCAAAGCAAAGTAAAAACTTGCTATTTAAATAGTTGACTTGTAAGTAAGGAGCCTGAATAGCCAATAGTTTCCATCTAACACGGGCTCCCATTTTCTTGCACTGTTGTCAGGATCAATTATGAAACTGAAGTTTGGTGCCTCCTTTTTTTTTTTTTTTTTATCACATGTTTTTCCCCCTTGTAGCAGTTGTGTTTAATGTCATTAAAAAGAAATAAAAGTTCTTGTCAGTGGCATATGTACTGTGACCGTCTGTTTTGGGCTTCGGAGGAGGGTTCTTTGCCTTCCTCTGCGTAGGTCGTTTAGTAGGATATGGGAGGGTGGCAGCATTTAGTAGAACATGGTTCTGGGAAGGAGGTGCTTGCTCCCTGCTCTTTTGAGGGTAAATTACAGTGTTGAGGAAGGCGTTCCAGCACTTAAGAAATGCTGAGATTGATTGGGATTTGCAGCTACATATGGTGCATGTCAGGAGCCTGACATGGGGAGAGCCTGAAATATCACTGTGCTGCTGTTTGTGCAGAGGGGAAAAACCATGCTGCACCAGTAGGCCACACAGTTCCTTGCATTCCTTCCCATGGCTCCCTGGTTGACCACTGTATCTGTTTCTCTTGAGCTAGTACTGACTAAGGAGGAAACCAAGGTATTCTTCCTTTGAAAATAGGAGAAACCAGAATCAGTCATTTGAAATTGGTGGTTGTTCTGGGGGCTGGAGAGATGGTTCAGGGGTGAAGAGCACTGACTATTCTTCTGGAGGACCTGAGTTCCATTCCCAGTATCCACATGGCAGCTAACAACTGTCTGTAATTCCAAGATCTGACACCCTTACACAGTTATACATGCAGGCAGAACACCAATTCACATAAAAAATAAAAATAAATAAATATAAAAAAAAGAAATTGGTGGTTGTGCTTAACCCAGCTTCTCCAGAAATTTTTGTCCAAGAAACTGGCATGAAGATTGGGTGGATGTGGGTCAATAGTGGAGAGACAGCAGTCTTTAAATTCCATTTATGAACCTGAGCTTCTTAGATTTATCCCTAGGAATGAGGATGCAGGAGCAGCAATGATAGATTGTTACCTACTTTAGCCAGTGCTCTTGAAGTTGTAGTTCCTGCTGAGAAAATAGCTACATACTTGGACAGGCTCCCTGACCTGCTGTTCTTTACATTTTTGGAGGGTGTGGGTTTTCTTAAACATTTTTTTAATGGCTTTTTAAAATTTTATTTTATGTCCATTGGTGTTTTGACTGCAATGTATATGTCTGTCCATGTGAGGGTGTCAGATCCCCTGAGACTGGAGTTACAGACAGTTGTGAGCTGCTATGTGGGTACTGGAATTGAACCTGAGTCCTCTGTAAAAGCAACCAGTGTTTTTTAGTGCTCTCCATTGAGGATGTTTTTGAGACGGGATCTCACTATGAAACTCAGACTGACCTCAAACTTCCATCCTTCTCCTGGGATGATTACAGGCAGATGCTACCATGCCAAGTTCTGTTTAAATTTTGTCTGGTATGTTGCATGTGTGCTGGGGCCCCCAACAGTTGCAGGGTGTGGGGGGCACCTGTCAAGTAAATGTTTCTGTTTGTCACAGAAAGTCAGCTGCTCAGTGTTGAAAATCTTTAACGAACAAGCACCTGCCTTGTCATTCCAATCCCTTTATTCATTCCCTGGTAACAGCTGGAACACGTAGATGGAAAAGCTGGCCTTTCCCAGCACCCAATCAGAAACAGGAGGAATATGATATTTGGGATAACCTTTAAAAGTAATCTAAGTGACAGTTTGAAATGTGTCACAGGCTACTATCTCTAGACAGAGATCTCTGTAACTTAGCTTCAGGCTGTATTTTCAGGTTTGATTTTTTTTTTTTTTTTTTTTTTTTTTTTCATTCATGGGCTGGTCCTTGGAGCAGTCAGAGTGTTGTGTTTATAGAAGCAATTTGCTCCTGGAGGTACTTCTTAAAAGTAAAATTCAGTAGGTAAGAAATAAAGTAGAAGTCTGAAAGATGGTCATAGGTGGCCTGGAGAAATGATGTCTAGAAAGGGCTGGATTAGATTTCTGAGGACACCTGCCCTGAAAAGCCAAGGGTCAGAAGACAAGAGAAAGGAGCCTGCTTCAAATACTCAGCACTTTCTCCTTCTGTAGCTCCTCAGCCTCTACTGTTTCCAGGACAGCCTTTAGTTATTATCCTGGGTGGGTGAGCTCGGAAAAATCCTCTTTGACCCTCAGAGAAGTGACTGCCCAAGGTCAGGGCCTCCTGCCTTTCTGTCCAGCTTCTTCCCATGGGACTGCTGTGGTCTTGGTCTCAGAGCTTTCCCAAATTGCAAAGAATCTTTGGGGTCACCTGCGAGGAATGGAGGACCCACTTTTTGAATAATAGCTGTAGAATCTGACTGCAGATAACAATTGATCCCAAAAGAGTACAATCCTATTTCAAGAGCAAACTGAACTTCTTCTTCAAAAGGAGCAGTTTGCTCCTTCCAGATCCTTCATGGTGTACCACAGGCATGCATTAACAGGGAACCTTGCCCCCAGCTAACAGGGCTCTCCAAACGCCACTAAGGCATGGGCAGAGAGCCTAGGCAGTACCTCTCTGAGGTTTGCTTGGAGATCTGTTAGAAGGCTTCTGAGACCTTCCTTTCTCTCTGCTTTCAGAACCTGAGCAGCCTACTCTAAGCACTGCTCATCTGACGATCTCTCCCCAGCTCTGGACAGGAATGTTCGAGATGCCCCATTTACTGGATCGCTCATTGGCTAATGGCATCATTACTCTGCCTGCCTCTCAGCCTGCTGTTGGGATCTTAATGATGTTCCTTTAACAGCCCAGAGGAGCATGGAGTGAATACTGAATAATTTCTGCAGAAAGCACCCTTTGCAGTTCTTCACCCCTCCCTTACCCACCCTAGATAACCACAATCCTCTGGCAGGAATAAGCACATAGCTCTATCCAGAAAGGAAAACCCTTTGTTTTAAGAAACTGAGCAGGCGCCTGCATACCTATGTGGTGAGGCAGCCTGAGCTGAGCTTAGAGAGGAGCCTCAGAAAGAGGATGATAGAGCAGCTATTTTCTTCTCCTACACGTGCACCCCCATCTGTTCGAGAATTCCCTTCCAACTTCAGCTTGGCTGGCAGGCATGTCCCTAAGAAGCTGCAGGCCAAAATGGAAGAGAACTGACTCCCTCCTCCACACATTCTGACTCGCTGCCAATTGCCAAAAAAAGAGGGCAGTGTTTGGGCATTTACCAGAGGACAAGGGTGTGCCTTTTCATTTGTCTTTATTTTACATTTAAAAAGTGGTTATTGCTCTAACTGGGTCGAGGTAAGGACCTCTCGTAAGGAGCCTTGGCCTTGCAGCCTCATTCAGCAGCAGTGGAAGTCACAGACATTGAGTGGAACCTCATGCCCTCCCAGGAGGAAGCCCTTAGTGTTGCTGACATCTGCCCTTATCTGCCTCTCCTCTCCTGTGCTGCCACACTTGGAGCAAGCAGAGTGGTGGCTGGCCCAGCCCTGAGAGCTGTTACAGACTCCAATGAAGGGGCAGTCACTGGGTGATGGCTTTCAGCTCTCCGACCTGAGCACCAGTGCTCATCATTCAGTACAACAAATATTTACCAAGCACCTACTCTGGGAACAGCCTTCCATACTACCCTGGCCACCAATGGAAGACATGGAGTCCACTTTTCCCATGCAGGCATTTGGCAGCCATGGTGAATCAGTCCCAGAGAAATCTGCTTGCCTCATCAAGCACCTTTTTGTTTAAAAAAAAAGCAAAAAACACAAACAGGAAGGGGCAGAGGAGAGGAAAAAGAAACAGAAAGAACAGAGAACTGTCGCTTCACACTTCAAGCTCTAGGGAAGGACATGAGAACCCTGGGTAACTTTCATAAGACTCTGAATGAGATGCAAAGACCCAGAGGCCTGTAGTGACAGCAAAGCTGCTCTCTGTCTGATGAATGGCTTTCCAGCAGTCACTCAGCAATCCCTAGGGTGTAGGATGTACGTGTACCCTTTTCAGTTATCCAAGCTGACACTGCTGCAATGCCTGCCGAGGCACTTTCTTTAAAAGTGGGCAGTACCTTCCAGGTCTTCTTAAAACTCCATACTGATGATCTCAGCACACACACACAAAAAAAAAAATTGGAGATGAAAGCAATCAGCTCAGGCCTCAGCAGAACCTTCCACCCTCTGGAGGGAGGCTCTGTGATTGTATTTTCCAAGAGTCAAGACAATAACACCATCCACATTTGCAAAGGTGTGCCTCACACTGAAGATGTCCTTTTTGGCTGGATCTAGAAAAGGCTTGATGGAGTCGGGACCCTTAAAAGCAGGCAGCCCTACAGCTTCCCTGGTGCACTTGGTTGAACCGACACAACCAGCTCGAGTCAGTCTTGGTGCTTGCTCTCTCCTGGAGCTTTGTGCATTCTCTCTGAAGAAGCGAGGAGGTGGGAATACGAGTCTCTGCAGAATTACTTTCTCCAGAGTGCAGCCAGGCCTTCTAGCTTTGTGGCTTACTTGATTTTGGGTTTATAGGTCAGCCTCCATCATCAGACTAAGATGGGGAGAAGGAACTGTGGCTAGCTGGGCCCACACCGCTTTAGCCAGCTTTCACCCTGTGTCCAAGAAGGACGCTGGGACCAGCAAAGGAAAAGCCTTGCCCTGCAGACAGGGCCAGCCACACTTGGATGATGTCCACTGAGCTTGTTTGGAAACTGGGAACAAGCGAAGTTGGTTGAATAGACATCTTGCAGCATGAGAAATGGCAGAGGAGGGAAGGAACTGCCGCCTAGAAACCAGGCTCTTGTCCCGCACAGCACAGGAAGAAAATAGCCCTGATAGAAAGCCTTGTTTCTCTGCCCCCCCCCCTTTTAAGAAATTTTTATTTCATGTGCATTCATGCATGTATGTCTGATTCCCTGGAACTAGAATTACTGACAGTTGTTAGCTGCCATGTGGGTACTGGGAACTGGGGTCCTCTAGGAGACAAACCAGTGCTCTTAACCTCTGGGCCATGTTTCCAGCCCTTCTCTGCCCTTTCAAATACAGCCTTTGATCAAGCTGAACGACCAAGGCATGAGTCCTGGTCCGAGAACCCTGACACCCAGTCTACCGGCAGCAAGGACATCCCTCTGGCTGGTTCTCTTATATTTTGCAGTTGTCTCTGGGTGCAGCCTCAGCCACTGACATTGTTGAGGTGCTCCTGGACTTAGGGGTTAATAAGAGGCTTCAGGACAAGACATCAGAAAGAGAGAAGCCATGAGAGCCGATAGTAAAGCCCGATGATAGAAGATGTCGAAGATGGATGGGGGAGGAGACACAGAGAAGGCCAGATGTTTGAAGGACAGTCATCATCAGAACAGCGAGGTCCTCTCTCATTCTTTCCTGTCTTCTGAGCTGCGCAGGGCAAGCACTGGAAAGGTTTCATATCTGTTTTCATAAAAGAGGAAATGAAGGGGCAAACATAAAATACCGCCCCAAGCACATCACCCTACACTTGCTGTCTCACCACATCCACCAGGAACTCAGCCGCTCCCATTGGCTGTCTTTAGAACAAAACAAAACACCACTGGCCCTTGGCACCCTGCAAAAGGCAAGGATCCAAATTCAATTTGCAATGTCCCCTGTGTCACACAGGCAGCAGCCAAGCTTGGGTTTGCCCAGCTGCTCTCATGCCAGGCCCTGAGCTGACCCCTCCTGCAGTTCAGAGACTACAGATGTTTAAGGCACAGGGCCACCCACCAAGCCCAGGCTAACGTTACCCTCACCTTGCTGCGGAGGAGGCCCCCGCCCTGGTGCTCTGGTGTGCTGGTTTCTGATGCACTCTTGGTTTTTTCCTTGTTATTGGGCTCATTGTCCTTAATGATGTCATACTGGCGACAGAAGAGGGCTATGACACCTGGGAAGACAGTCAGAGGCCGGGCCCTGAGCTCTCACCTCACCTGCCTCATCTCCAGATGGCCTCAGCACTGCTGCAGCCTCCCTACCCAGCCACGAACCATCCCTGCTGCCGGCTGGCCCTCCCACAGCATGGATCTGGTCATGTGTTTCCCTGTGACCCTTTCTTTGAGCCTCTGACAGCTACCACAGGAATGATTAGGGTATTTGCTGAGCCTAGGCCAGGCCCTATATTCAACCTCACTTGACCCTTACAACTCCCTGTTACTATGAGTCCCAGGGCACAGGAAGCTCAAGGTCACACCATGGTGTGGTAGGCGGTTGATGCACAGAGCTAGCTTACTGTCTACTCTCAACCCGGTAACACATGGATGGTATTCACACTGCTAGCTCCGGTTGGAGAAATGTTCCCCATTCTGCCTCTATAGTGTTCTTGACCCAGCTTAGCTCTCGATTTTCATCAGAGTAGCTGAAGCCCCACTACCATTGCTTGTCTCTCTGACATCCCAATAGTTTGGGTTAACTTTCTGTTTATAGCACTGTGATTATGTAAACACTGTCTGTGCCAAGCCTAAGAATGTACACACTCCAATCTCTATTGTCTAACCCTGTTCTTCCTGCCTTTCCCCATGTACCTGATTTTCTATGTGCATAAGAAACATTTCTCTCCCAAACGCTTCTTCAACAGTCCTGCCCTCAACCACCGTGATAATCAGGCTGGAGTATGGTGCTCAAATCTCTCAGAAGACTCTAGCCTTCAACCTCTCTACCCTTTATTCCAACATTCCATCTTCTCTTGCAGGCCGCAGATACCCTAAGTCAGTCTGTGAGCTTGAACCTCATACCATGAACAAGTTTCCTCTGTTGGCTGCCTGGTTAACTTCTAGTTACCTTCTCAGCTCAGTTCCCAGGTTACCACTGCTCTGGGGCTTTTGCCCTGTGCTTTCAGTGTTGGAGATCGAACCTAAGACCTCATGGATGATGGGTAATTGGACTACTACTGAGCCACACCTTCAACCAGCCCCTGTGGGGTTTTTTGTTTGTTTGTTTGTTTTTAATTAAAGTAAAAAAATTCTACTTCTAGCTTCACAACTGACCCCATCTACCTTGTTCTCATATTAGTGCTATTCTTTGTTTATTGTTTTTGTTATTTTTAATTATGTGTGTGCACATGTAGTGTCGGGTGCCCACACAGGCCAGAAGTGGAGATCTTCTAGATCTCCCTGGAACTGGAGTTTCTGGTGGTTGTGAGTCACCTGATAGAGATCTAAACTGGGGATTTCTGGAAGATTAGCAGTTAAGTGCTCCCAGCCTCTGGGCCATCTCTCTACCGCTTTCCCACACTAGAACTACTATAGTACTCATTATATATAAGCCCAATCTTGTCCTAGCCCATGTTCCTTGCACGAACAAGGCTCTTCTACAGTCTAGAATGTTGGCTGTATTACATGTAAAGATGAATGATGTGGACTACATCCCCTGGGAGCTCAGAGACTAGGGAGAAAGGGGCGTAGCCCAACTAAAGAGGTGCAGAGCACTGTGGGTCCATAAAGGCAGGAAGGTCATCCTTTGGGTGGATGGGGATTTGCAGGGTTGCAGCTCAGTGCATCAGGAAGAAAAGAGAGCACTTCAAGTCTAGGTCAGCCAGTGCCTTCTGCTGAGTTTCCCAAGCTTGAAGACCTCAGAGGTCCAGCATCCCAGAAGAGAGGAAGCTGTATACTGACTGTGGACATGACCACCATAAGAGGCTGGACCACTTCTGCCAGGAAGCAGGCAAGCATGCCCTCAGCATACAGGCAGTAGTACTATCATGCTGTGTTTAGTGTGGAGGGACTAGAGAAGGGGTCAGATTTAGCTCTCAGAGCCACCACAGGCAGGATTTAGTAATTTCACCCCACCCCCCATATTGTCAAGCCCCTTACCCTTGGAGATGGTTGGCTGGGGTCCTCAGTTTCTCAAGGGTCAATGAAGAAGGATCTGGAAGCCTGACTCACCTGCCCACATGAAGAGAACCACAACGATGATGAGCACCTCGCCTGTTCGCAGCTGCTGGTTTCTCCCCATCTCCTTCATGGTCACCTCATCTGTAGGGAGAGATTAGTTAGTCCTGGGTACCTTCTCTCAGCCCAGCCATTCCTCCAGGGCCAAGCCCACAAGAAGTGCCTCCATTGATGCCAAAACACCCAACATAAAGAGTTCTAAGAACATGGTGAAGGCTGCTTGAGGTGGTACCATTTGGACTCCATGCTCCTCCTGGGGGATGAAGGCAAACCTCCATGTTTTCAGCCCTCCCGCTCTACCCAGCCTCTCTCGCCTGCACCCTGGGACTCCAGCACGCCCTGGCTTGCCTTTATTTTTAGAAGCCATCTTCTCGGCCTCACGTGGAGTCTTGAAGAGCAGAGGTTCACTAGCTGGGCTCTGGCCCTGAATGGAGATGGTCTGTACATGCACAATGTACTCTGTGTCTTCCTCCAGATCCCAGAGGGCGCACGATCGGGTAGTGGTGTTCACCTCCTGAATGAAGCGCAGCATCCGGACGTCCTTCTTCTAAGGGGGGTGGGGGGAGACGCGGTATGTCAGTGTAGGCACCAACCCCACCTCACCCCCCCACCAGTGACAAGTCCTTTTCATGTACATCATCATCCCATCACCTTGGGCATCATTATCTCCAGGATACAGCTAAGGAAACAGACTCAGAGAGGTCAGGATGTTGCCCAAGGCCACACATCTACTGAGGATGCCTGTATGTCTGAGATCAGACCCATGTTTTGAATTTCCATGTCCCAGCCCAGATCTCCTGACCCTTTCTCCACTGTGGACCTTCTGTGTCCCCAATTCTAAGCTAAATGTACAACTTGTCACCCATATCTCTTGTCCTTTTTTTATTTTTTTTCTTTTCTGTTTCTCTACCACCACCCCTCATCCTAGACACTATTTTTTTTTTTCCTTCAGTGTTTTGTTTTTAAGGCAAGGTCTCTCGGTGTTGCTTGGCTGTCCTTGGGTTTACAGTCATCCTTCCCTGCCTCCTCAATTCTGGGATTACGGGCGTGAAACATCGTGTGCATCAGGTTTTATGTTACCGCCTTGGTGTGCCCTCTCCCCCCATGCACCCTCAAGGATTACCTGCTGAGAGATGGCAAACCCGATGACAACCTCATCCTCCAGGACATCCCAGCTGACCACGGCAGAGTTAGCCTTGAGGTGCCTGACGGTGACATTCACGGGGGCGGAGGGGCTGTCTGCAGGGCAGGCAGAGAGGCACTGAGCCTGCGCATGCCCTGTTGGGAGACTTGGCCCCACCATAAATAAAGGGGAGAGCTGGGGGAGGCTATGTGGAGAGGGAAAAGAGAATCCAAGGCTTTAGCTGGTCCACATGGTTCTCAGTTCCTCAGTGGTTGAGAGGCCCTAGGCTCCTTGTGACTGGTAAGCTCCTGCTTGTGATAGACTGGCCAAACCAAGGATCCTTAGTTAAAACTGATGGGCCTGGACCTGAAGCAGGGTGAGATCTAGCTGGTTAGGTATGGAGGTGGGGGATAGCTGGAGGCTCATTAGTTAGCTAAAAAACACACCTCATCTATTGCTCTCTCCAAAGTCCCACACTGTCAAGTGAGTGACCTTGAAGAAAGGAGACAGACCCCGAGATGAAGAGCCAGAAAGGGCTGACCCTGGCATGGGAGTGAGGCCCAACCCAGAATTGTGACGAGCTGGACAGAGTGTTTCTAAGGAAAAGGGTCTGTGTCTCTTTACATTCTGTGGGGCCTCAAGTGGCAGGGATAAAGGAAGTTAGAAAGAGAGTCTCCTTGGTGGAGATACAGCAAGATAGGGCAAGGCCGTCTGGGTGAGGAAGATGAACGGGGGAGATTTCAGAGAGTAAATGGGGGGGCGCAGAGGCAGAAAGGACCGTCTGGGAGAGGACAGTCACAGGACTATAGCTCTCCAGAGGGCAGGTGTTGTGATTAGAAGCCCTGGGCCTGGGCAGTAACCCTATACCGCTCAGAAAGTGGATTCAAGGCCCCAGGGTTATGCCAGACACGCAGATGGAAAGGGACAGACAGGTGGCTGCGGTCACAGAACCAGAGAGCAGACAAGTGGGGCATTGGAGATAGACACACAGGGACACATAAGCAGGGCAAGGAAAGAGATGGGTAGAGAGAGTGAGGCGGCAGCAGCCAGGAGGGACAGATCGGGGTGATCCGGGGAGGCAGGGCCCCATGGGGTGAGCCAGACACTGACTGCAGCAGGCTTGGCCCCCCACCCTGCAACCCCGGCTCCCCTTCTCCTCTTCATGGTCGCTCCTGCTGGGAGAGATGCAGCTGCCTGGAGGTCTCAGAGGTCTTTGGGGATACAGAGGGAGGCCCAAGGTGGGGCGCTGGTGTCCTCAGCTGCTCCCAGGGCCAGAAAAGGTGACTGAGGCAAAGACCCAGGGTTAGGGGCTGCCCTGGAGGGGATCAGGAGACACCAGACCCTAAGCACCCAAGGAAGAGGGTTAGAGGCTGAAGGACAGGTCTAGGGGTCAAGAAGGTTCAGAGGCGCTAAGGTCGGGCGAGGAGAGTAGGGAGCAGGTGACACGGGAGGTCCTCAGGGAGCGGGAAGGGAACCGAGGACTCCCCAGTGGCAGCGTGGGAGGGGAGGCTGCCCCCCCCTCCGCCCGCCCCCCTCCCCGGGCCCCCTTACCCGCCTGCACCAGCGCGAAGCAGACGCAGCTCAGCCACAGGCGGAGCGCGGCGCGGGGCGGCCAGGCGCACGGCGGCCCGGGGTGCATGGCGGCTCCTGCACCGGGCGGCCGCTCCCGTTCGCACTCCAGCCCGCGGCCCTCCCGGCCCGGCCGCCCCGCGCCGCCCCGCGCAGCCTGCATTTCGGCTCCGCGGACAGCGACTCCCGCGCGGCGGCGGCAGCGGCCGAGTCCACGTCGGGCGCCCGGGGGGCGGGGCGCCCCCGCTGCGGGGAGAGGGCGGGGGCGGGGTGAGGACCGAGGGCACCCCCACTCCTGTCCCCGATCCCCACTCTGTAGGCGCCAGGAAAGCCAGGGGCTTCGGGGATCCGCGGCTCCCGTTCTCTGGCCGGTGCAGGAGCCGCAGCACCGAGCCGCGATCAGTCCCAGCCCCAGTCCTGACCTGGCCAGGCCCTTCCCCAGGGGAGAGGGAGGACCAGCGCTTGGGAGATGCCCATCTGTGCCCCACCTCTCACTTCTGCCCACACCCTAGGCACACACCGCACACACACAGCTGTTGGGGGTGTAAGTAGGGTACGGCCAGGATACTCTGGGGAGGGGCTCGGTGTGTCCATTGAGGCTGGGAACAGTCTCCTTTAACTCTTTGGAGGTCTAGCTGAGACCCCAAGCCAGTCTTTTCTTTTTCTTATGCCTGTTTTTAATCCCCTCGAGAGCACTGTGAACTCCTGCTCGGTGCAGACACTCTGCGGGCCTTGCCTGGGTATGGGACTTCCCCATAAGGTCCACTCGGTTGTGGGCATCTCATGTAGATGGACCTTGCAGTAAGGACCGTCCACAGTCATGAGCCCCAAAGCTGGGCTTCACCCCAGACTCCCTACCCAGACTTCAACACCCGTGTCTAGAATCTTTTTCTCTAAAACTGCTCACATCCTAGATTATTAAAAGAACAATCTGGAACGGTGCTTCTTCAAGAACTGAGGGGCGGAGGCTGCGGTTTCTGGAGGCATTGGGGACCACTATGCCCATTCCGAGTATCCATTTAGCTAATGGCTCCAAAGTGCTAGGGGCTGGGAGATGTGGTGGATAGCTTTGGCTAATTAGCGCGTTGATAACCACTCTACTCTGTGCCATCCTGTCCTCACACACCCTTCTGACGTTCCTTGATGGTCTTAGAGGTAGAGAGGAGCCTTCGCTGCCCTACACTCCCTACCCTTTCCCTGCAGGACAACAGGAAGCCCCCAGCCCCAGCCTGAGACATTCTTTAACTGAGTCCCAGACAGAGAAAAAAGACCGAGAAGCGAGGCTAGACCAGAGAGAGCCCTTTGACCTCCTGACACACAGGGCCATGCTTTGTCACAGCACCTGTCCCCACCTGCAAGTTCACCCTTGGGTGGTGGGTGGGTGGGGCACTCGCTTGTCGTGGTTTTTCCAGAGATCTCTTCCCAAAGAAGGTAAACAAAGACCTCCAAAGGCCTCCTACTCCCCGCCCCCAGGCCTCAGGGGGGCTTGGTGCAAACCCCTTCATGAAGCAAAAGAAGCCACAGAACACTCCTCTACTAATGCTCCCCCCAGAGACCCCTCCAAGTTTCTACCTGGCCCCAGGGAAGAATGAGGTGGGGGGGCTCAAGGGGTTCTGTTGAGCTTTCCAGTTACACCACCCAGCCCTCTGTACTCCCAGAGCTGCCAAAATAGGCAGGCTGACCCCCCCCCCTCCAGCACCATTCATTTCCTTAGTCACATACCCTGTCCTGGGGATGAGCCTCAGCTGGGACCCTGCTGGGATCTGGACCTTCTTGGGATGGTAGCCCAGCCAGGGACCTTCCCCTTCTTTTTTCTCTTTTTCTTTTGGCAGCTGCTGCCTCTCCTGCCCTACCAGCCCCACCCTACCAACTGCAGCTTAACCCCCGGGGACCTCCCTGCCTTCCTCAGACTACCAGGGGCCCTGCAGGAGCAACCCGAGTCTCCTCACAGCCATTCCAGGAAAGAGAGGGGTCAGATCGAGGTCATAGGATCCAATTTTATCCTGGCTGAGCAAAAAGGAGGGTGAGGGTCCTGATGGGATCTGGCCTATAGTCCGGTGATGGCGAGAGGGGCACCTCTACGCCACCTGCTGGCTGTTCTAGGACAAACCCCAGGCTAATGAAGGGCGTTAGGAGGGAGAAAGGGCAATGTTCAGTATCTGACAGCAAGGAGCAAAGGGTGCTGATCGATGGTGGAGGGGGCATGGCAGACTTGAAGAATTTGAAGAGTTGTGGCCATGGAGTGTAGCCTTCTCAGGTGTCTGGGCATTATCTCAGTTCTGAAGGAAGCCCTGACTTGGAATCTAGCTCCTAGTAGGAGCTGGTTAATGACTGTAAGAGCTGAAAGGGCCTGGGGGTGCCCTGAGGGTGCCCTGAGAGAGCCTGGGAAGGGTTTTGTCAACATTACTTGCTTTACATACACCATCCAGTATGCACTAAGGCATGAATACCCACTGACATAGTAGTCATTCTGTAGTGTTTGTTGACTGTCCTAGCAAATCTATCCTTCTAACACTTATTTATTGAGCATCTACTATGTACTGGGTGCCAGGCAGCATTCAGGAAGAATATAAACATAAGAACTAGAATTGGGAAATGGGAGGGTCTGGAGAGGAGAAATGTGTCCTCCTTGGCTGCATTCATGTTTTCTGCACACATGACTTTATGAAGGCACAGACACGCAGGGACTCACCAGTGATTGGACCCTCTTAGATGCCAAGAGTCTCAAAGCCTAGCTCTACTATAGGTTTTCATCTAGAATAGGGAGGCTTTTGTCCAGTCTTGGAACAGATATGGCTCATGTCTAGTGTGCTCTTTAGACACAGCCCCAAGTCACAGGGAGACTCAGGGGAAAGCAGGAGATTGCTTTGGGATACGGTAAGGGAGAACTTTGCTCTTGACCTGTGTTGTTTGCAGTTTTAGGTTACTGTGTATCTTTAACCTCGTTCTAGATCAAGAACCTACATTTCAGAGAATTGAGAGGCTTGCCTGGGACCACACAGAAAATGAGCTATGAAGCTGTGTCTAAAATCCATGACTTGAAGGTCAGGGCCTGATCTGGGATGCCTGTCATCTCCCTTAGCTCTAAGGACCTTTCAGGATAGGGCTCCAGGACGTTCTTCTATAGAGGAGACAGGGCTTGATGTTCACAGAGGAAGTGGCCACTGTTCAGCAACATTTTCATGGTCCAAAGTCCTCACAATGCTGACATCACACCCTTGTTAGAGATAAAGAAACTGATGCTCAATAAGAGACAATGGCTTGCTGTGGGCTGTACAGCCAGGAGACACGGTCTGTCCTGACTCATCTCAGATGTCCTCATGGTGATGTGGTTCATGCTTTCTAAGGTCTTACACCAAACCAAGCCTGTTGGGGCTGGGTACTGAGGACACAGAGGTGAGCCAGATTGGTTCTGGTCCTTGAGCAGCTCTCATGGTCAGGGACAAGGAAGACGCTGTTCTCAGAACACCGAGAGGGTTGTGCTTTCAGACAGAAGGCACCGGATCTTTAGGGGCAGAAGAGAAGATTTACAGGAAAGAAAGCAGGGAGGACTTCAAGGAGGAGGCAATGCTGCACACTGAAAGCCACCTGGGAAATGGAGGAGCAACGAGGGAGGGGAAGAGGGTAGGGGGAAGAAATCTTGAGAGCATAGTGTGTAGGGAAGGCAGGGGAAACAGTGCACACCTCAGGAGAAGCATGGGAGTTCCCAGCTCCAGACTGAACACCAGGAGCAGGAAAAGTAAGACTATATTCTGAGCAGCTTGTAAGAGACGACGATGGGGCTATGGAAGCGTCATTCATTCATCACCTACTGGGAACCGATCGTGAGGACACACTGTGCACAAGGCGTGCTCTCCCAGTGAAACAAACACAAGCAAATGTTACTGTGGCTGGAGAGAGGGCTCAGCAGTTAAAAGCACTGGCTGCTCTAGCCAGGTGGTGGTGGCACAGCCTTTAATGCCAGCATTAGGGGGCAAAGACAGGCAGATATCTGAGTTCAAGGCCAGCCTGGTCTACAAAGCAAGTTCCAAGACATCTAGGGCTGTTACATAGAGAAACCCAGTCTGGGGGTGAGGGGAGCATTGGCTGCTCTTTCAGAGGACCTGGGATCTGTTCCCAGCACCCACATGGCAGCTCATAACCTTCTGTAACAGAGAGGGATTTGATGCCCTCTCTGGTCTCCTAAGGCACAAGGCATGCATGTGGTGCACAGACATATAGGCAGATAAAACACCTATACACACCACAGATGTAGACAGATACACAGATACACAGACACACACACAGATACACACACACCTTTCGAGGCTGGGCATGTAGCTCTATTGGTAGAGCCCTCAGCATGAACTGAGAACAGTCACTGGGTGTGATCGTCAACACGTATAATCTCAACACTAGGGAGTTAAAGGCACCTGAGTTAGGAGTTTAAGATTGGTCTTGGTTAGGCTGGAGAGATGGCTCAGTGGTTAAGAGCACTGACTGTTCTTCCGGAGGACCTGAGTTCAATTCCCAGCATCCACATGGCAGCTAACAACTGTCTGTAATTCCAAGATCTCACACCCTCACACAGCTATACATGCAGGCAAAACACCAATTCACATAAAATAATAATAAAAAATCACTCTTGGCTATGTAGTGAGTTCAAGGCAAGCTGGGTTCGTGAGACTGACTATGAGGGGCTATGAGGAGGGTGAAATAATATGGTGGAGGTAACTGAGTAGGTAAGGTCGGGTAGCATGGCCAGCACACAACAAATGCAAAGGCCCTGGGGCAGGAGCATGCATGGCATGTTCAGGAAACAGAAACTCTTACTGGCAAAATGAGAGGAAATAGGACAGCTGAGGCCCCAGGGTGTGGGGCCTTTGATTCCCTAGAAATGGGAAGCTTCAGACTAGAGCAGTGGGGTGATGGAGTTACATCTTAAAAGGATCACGTTGCTTGCTGTTGGTGACCTGTGGGGACTGAGAAGATGGTGTCACAGAAAGGATGGTGACAGCTGACAGGGACACATGGAGAAGGAGCTGAGACCCTTTACTTTTTTGTTGGAGGAGCCAGTGGATGGTACTCAAAGAAGTGAGGAGAGGTGTGGAGGAGGGGCAGAGAGCTGGGCGGGGTGCGCTGTCCCAGCCCAGATTCAAAATCCTGAAATCCCTGGCTGGGTGACACTGGGGCTGTAACTCTACCTCTCTGAGCCCCCAATGCAGTCTCTTGGAAAGGAGGATATTAGTATATTAGTACACATAGACACAATGGGGAGCTGACGGTGAGGATGAAGAGGAGGAGGAGGAGGAGAGGGAGGAGGAGGAGCCTTGTAATTAGGGAAGGAGTCCCATCCCTGTCCCTCCTCCCTTAATCTCTTCAGATTTTTATTCTAAAGTTCTTCATCCATTTCACAGTTCTTGGGGAGGTTGGCCATCTGATCCAAGGCTCACAAAGCCAGCTCTGGTCTGTTCTGTGTCCCAAACCTCAGCGCCAACTTTGCCTCTAGAGACAGTTTCCCAGGAACACACCGCGGACACCCACATCTTTCAAGAGTATGGTGCCAGAGGCCCTATCATAGGGGGGCCCTGGAGGGCTGAAGTGGAGGTTCATGGGAAAGACCTCCATCCCAAAGGGATGAGGAGAACAGTGCCCGTAGGCTGTCTCCTCAGCTCAACCTCTGTCTGTCTGGGCCACCTCAACACCGGTTCTCACGGACCAAGTAAGAACAACACAGAGTGAAGACTGGAGGCTCCAGGAACCCTGACTTCTTACATGGCCTATTCTGAGGGCCACCGTCAGCAAGGAAGATGGATCTGCAGAGCCAGGACATGGCCACCAGAGGGCGTCCACTCTGGCCATAGTGAATCCACATTTTTCTAAACGGGAAAACCCAAGAGAACAGGAATGAATTCCAGAAGATGCCGATGGCCACCACTCAGTGTGGCAGTTCTTAGAGAACCCAAAGGCTCAGCCGTCAGCACCAGGGATGGTCTTGTGAATAAGTCACCAAATTGGCCCATCCATAACATCTGCCTCAGGCAGTTCTGTGAGGATTCAGTGTGAATTAAAGGCTGACTGTGTGGAAGATTAGTGTGCGTGGTAATGGCTCTTGTAAGATCTGGGTCATAATTTTGTTATCATTGTTTATTTGTTTTGTTCTTTTGAGATGGCGTTATATGTAGCCCAAGCTGGCCCTGAATTCCAGATTCTCCTGCCTCTCTCTACCTCTCACATACTGAGATTACAGGCACATGCACCCTCTCCACATGCTTATTGTTATTTGTGCTGCTGGGAATTGAACCCAGTTTCTGGTGCCTGCATAACACCGGTCAGGTGCTCTGCCAGTGGGCTACACCCTAGCCCAGTTATGTCATCTAAAATGCCTGATGTATATAACCATCCAGGTGTCCAGTCTTCTGAGCTGTGAGGATGTAGTCAGCACTGCAGGAATTTAGGCATTGCCTTGGGTTTCCTGAGGGAACAGTAACCAGGAGCTGACTAGTGACCCCAGGTAGCTTCACAGAAGGTCTCGTTTGCTGTTCTATTTTTTTTCAGCTGACTAGCAGAACTCTGTGGAAGGAGAGCCCTATGAAACCCTCGCCTGCCTCACTCCATTCCAGGATCAGCCGAAGGCTACAGAAGTGTCTGTTGGCCTGGAACTTGTTACTGCTGTGTTTTCATTGGAAAGTCTCCTCTCTTGTCCTGCCTCTGACTATAACACCCCACCAGTGTGTGTGTGTGTGTGTGTGTGTGTGTGTGTGTGTGTGTATTAACATAAGTGCTCCTGGCTCTGACATTGAGGGGTCTGCTGATGAAGGAAAGAACCCAAAAGCTTGCAGCCCAACAGTCCTATGCTTCAACTGTGATGCAGTCCATCACTGTGTGACCACAGGGAAATTACTCTGCCTCTCTGAGTCTATTTTTTAATCTGGCTCCTCCCCCGTGGTGCTGTGAGACTACAGGAGATGCCACATGCATTCCCCAACACGTGGTCAGTGAATGTGTTGCTGTGAGTGTTGTGAAGTGGAATCTTTCCTTCCCAAGACTTCTCTGCACCAGGTTTGCTGGAGTGGCTGTGGAAGTGGGTCACATCAGGCAGGATGATCTCCCATCCCATTTGTGGGTAAGCCTGCCAAGGCCTGGGTCATTGTGCTTGTGTCTGCATATGTAAGAGCATCCATGTGCTTATGAAGGAGCATGATTTCCAGCCCTGGGTGTGCGTGCTGTGCAAGGGCATTCACTACACGTGTATAGACATGCGCTAGAGGCTGTCCCATTCCAAGGATTCCCAGGGCACGTGTGGACTTGCAGGTACTGGTGTCTGTGGTATCCCCACACTGCTGCAGGAGGCCCTCTGTTCACTGTTACTATGGAAACAGGAGGCAATCCCAGGCCTGCCTCCAGAGAGCTTGAGGTGCTAGGATTGAGAGCTGGCTGGGTTTTCCCAGCTAGAGAGACAGATTGGGGATGCCTGAGTCAGGGGCTTGGGGACCTGGGTGCCTCTGGAATCCTTGGGAGACCTTTAAGGCAACCTAGCTTACTGGCTCCCAGAGGCAGAGCCAGTGTTCACCTTGGATCTGATGCTGATTTTAAACAAGTCTCAGTCAGAGAACTTGACCTGCTTGTGCCTCAGTTTCCACTTCTCTAAAACTGGAGAAACTAGCCGGTGGCTACAGAAGCAGACCTTGAAGAGAATGAGCACTGTCCCCTCTCTGGACAGCATCCTCTAGACTTTGTGGTCATCCCTAGGCCAGAAATGTCATCTGGCAGCCCCTTCATGTGCATCCCCCCAACAGTGTCTCACAGTGCCTCATAGCTATAGAAAGGGGGTGTTCCGGAGGGAGCCGAGGCCTGGGGAGGCACTGCTGTTCAATAGCGAGGCCATGTTTGCCCCTTCCACAGTCTGCCATTGGGGCAGCAGGGGGGTTTCTTTCTTTCTTTTTTTAAATTTTATTTGCCTTGGTGTTTGCCTGGAACTGGGAACTGGAACTACAGACAGTTGTGAGCTGCCATGTGGGTGCTGGGAATTGAACCCTGATCCTCTGGGACAGCAGTCAGTGCTCTTAACCACTGAGCCATCTCTCCAGCCCCCAGTAGGGGGAGGTTTTCAAACAGGCTTCTGAGTTGTGAGAAGCTGTCCAGGAAGGTGGCCATCCAGAGGATTGATACTGAAAATAGCATTCTGCTTGGTCAGGCTCAAAGGTAGAGCTGATGATTGAGAGGCAGTCTCTACTCCAGGAGGGGCTTTCTCTTCAAAGTCTTAACTTCTTTTTTTTTTTTAAACTTTATTTATTTATTTTTTTGCCTTGGTGTTTGCCTGGAACTGGAACTACAGACAGTTGCTAGCTGTCATGTGGGTGCTGGGAATCGAACCCGGGTCCTCTGGAAGAGCAGACGGTGCTCTTAACTGCTGAGCCATCTCTCCAGCCCCCCAAAGTCTTAACTTCTAAAGGCAAAAATAAAAAATTTTAACAAGCTTGATGCCCTGACCCCTATTAGTGCTGGAGACTGAACCTGGGATCTCATGCATATTAGTCAAACAAACATACCACCACTGAACTACAGCCCTCAGCCACAGGCCTAACTGTTTTTTGGAAGGTGAGATAACTTCATATATCTCACCTTGGGCTAGAACTCACCACATAGCTAAGGATCATCTTGATTCTCTTTCCTCTATCTCTAGAGTGCTGGGATTGCAGGCATGCTCCACCATACCCTGCAGAATCATGATTCGGGCTAATGAAATGGCTCAGCAGGTAAACTGATTGTTGTACAAGTCTCAGGCTAATTTCTGGAACCCATGTAAAGAAAGATGGGGAGGACTAGGCCCACAAAGTTGTCCTCTGGCCTCCACATGTGCACTGGCCCATGCATATCTGTACACACACTACATATATCACACAACATACACACCACATACATTTTAAAACTTAAAAAACTAACAAAAACCCAACAACCTTGCCAGGCGTAGTGGTGCATACCTTTAATCTCAGCACTTGGGAAGCAGATCCCTGTGAGTTTGGGGCCAGCTTTATCTCCATAATGAGTTCCAGGACAGCCAGAAACATAATGAGACCCTGTCTTGGAACAGTAGCAACAGCTCTTGAGGCTTTAGATCTTGACTGAGATCCTCCCATGTTCTTCTGCACACAGGTTCTAAGTCATTCCTACAGAAGCGTGCATTGACTTACAAGGGGTGGGAAAGCTAGACATGGTGGTACATGCTTATAATCCCAGGATTTAAGAGGCTGAGGCAGGAGGATTACAATGAGTTCAGTCTGGGCTACATACTGAGAACCTGTCTCAAGAAAAAAAAAAAAAAGTATTAGAGGAAACAGTTTGTTGTCTCCACCTCATTTTCCAATAGTAAGTGATCATCACCTTTGCTGTGTCCCCAGAAGACTGGGGAGCTAGCCTGAGACAGCAAACAGACCATGGGGAAATGGAATACCTAGGCCATGAATTGCCTATGAATGATCCCAGGGTTTTAGCTATCTGAAGCTGTGACTCAGGACAGCGGGCCCAGCTGAGTGACCTCAGGCAAAGGGCTGTGGCACTCTGGCTTCCAGCTAAGAGTAGCTTCCCCTGGCAGAGGAAAGAGCAATTATTGTATTGGACAAGAGTTGGCTGGGATGATGAGTCCCCAGCTGCCAGGGTCATTTCAGTCACCCCCATCTAGATCCAATCCCATGTGCAGAGATTAGGGTTGGGAGAGGGCCAGGAACTCCTTCACTCTGTTGGGGGTGGGGCTGGTCATATGGTACAGAGGTGCTAAACTGGCATGGAGTTACAAAGGTGGGTGGCAGGGCGTGGGTGTGTGAGCCTCAGATGTCCCTTTCTGCTGGAAGACAGCCGAAGCCATGGGAGGTTACATGGCATCGAGGACTCAGAATTTGAGAAACTGATCCCAGCAGGGGGAGCTGTGAGAAGGGCCAGAGGTGAGGGGGAATGAGTTGGAGATGCAGGAGACTCTGCCCACTCCTGTAGAGCGAGCTGGGAGGCAGCCAGAGGGAGGGTCCTGGATGTGGTGGGGTCTCTGGGCTTGCTTGCTGGGTGGAAGAGGACCCAGAGACCTGGTGAGCTGGAGGTGGAAGCGATGAGCTAGTTGGTTGCTGGCTGGCTTGAGTCGGGGGTGTCTGTGGGCTTCTGGGAGTGAGTCCAGGAAGCAGCTGAAAATATTGGTTTCACAGAGAAGGAACCAGAAGGTCAGAGGGCTATTTCTGCCAGCTTTTTGTCACTAGGAAAAGGGCCAAGGCAGGATTTGAATGCAGGTCTGAAGCGGTAACGCTATCATCTGGGGCCCTGGCACTGGCTTCTGGTGCTTTGGCTCAGGAACTCTGTTCTTCTGAGGGGGGGGGGGGTCAACGAAGCCATCTCCCTACTGCTGAACCCAATAACTACAGGATGCTACAGTCTGATGCTCAGATCCAAACCTCTGCTCTGTAGAGGGCTGCTGTAGCAGCCAGTCTCAGTCTCTTACTACTTAGTACTCTGTGCAGGTAGGTACCTATGTGCTTGTACCATGTGCAGGGTACCTAGACACCATGCGTGCTTCTCACCCTTACAGCTACCCTTCCAGGGCTGATAGTGACACTGTCACCCTCCACAGAGGAGGGCACCAAATCAAGCTGTTAGAGGCCCAGGATTCAGCTCGCTCTGTGGGCAGCTGGGCTGCTGTGTGACCTGGGTAGACTGAGTCCCATATGGCAAGTGAGGCTTCCCCAAAGAGACCCCAGCTCTGACATCTTCACCCCTACCCTGCTGGCCCTGATTTTAGACCCACGGCCTCAGAGCCCTGGACTTTCTCCCCTCCCTAGCCATTTCCTCCTCATGGCCAGCTCCCTGGGGAACTGCCAGGCTTGCCCCGCCCCCTCCCGGGCTGTGCTTCTGGCAGCTCTGGTCCGGGGGTGGTCCCTGGCGTCAAGGAAAGCTGGCAGAGACTGGGATTAATGAGGCTGAGACCCAGGGCATTCGGGAGACCCCCCCAGACCTCACTTCACAGATCATTATGCTCAAAGCAGGGTGGGCAGAGATTTCTGGAAAGGGGTGGCTTGAGGTTTTAATCATTTTATCAATGTTTGTTTGTGTAACTCAGCCCCGAGATACTTCCCCCTCCATCTGTCCCCACCATCTGCTTTCATCAGGATTTTCCAAACCATTGGGGCCCCAAGAGACACGGGATGGGGATTGGGTTGGTCTTCTGAGTGGGCTAGAGAAGGACCAGACCTGCCCACTTCACTGACAGGCCTCCAGAGTGGGGTTGCAGCTTCAGAACCATGCAGAGCTAGGTTCAAATGTGTCTTATTGCTCATGCACCTCAGGGTGGAGACTTCAGCTCCCCAAGCCTCAGTCTCCACCTCTGTAAAATGGTGGCAAGGGGCTGGAGAGATGGCTCAGCGGTTAAGAGCACTGTCTGCTCTTCCAGAGGACCCGGGTTCGATTCCCAGCACCCACATGGCAGCTAACAACTGTCTGTAGTTCCAGTTCCAGGCAAAACACCAAGGCAAATAAATAAATAAATTTTAAAAAAAATGGTGGCAATATTAGAGCTCCTTAGGACCATGGATCATGAGATGAAGTGGGTACCCTGCACACAGTAGGTATGCAGGAGATAAGTGATGCCCCAACAGTATGGTAGAATAGCCTTCCTGGTTTCTGAAGCCCTTGTCTGGTGTCTCTGCTCTGGAGACATGCCATTCTTTCCTGGACTGCCTATTGCATTGCCCTGTCCCGTCTCTCCAGGTCCCACCCCAGGCTGTGGCTCTCCCTCCCTCTTGGATACTTCTTTCTGAGTGAGAGGGGGTGGGGTGGCAACAGCATGAACCTCAGCATGTACACAGCAGGACTTCAAATGAAAGGCATTGATGCCTTAGCTCTCTTTGCCGTGTCATCCGCCCAAACTCTGTCATCAAAGGGAGGAGCTTTACCTCAGGAGGTGCAGAAGTGAGGAACCCAGAAACTCCTCTGCTGTTTTTTCTGAACTATATTGCAAGGCACTTGGACCCAGGGTCTTATAATGTGGGGAATTCCTAGGTCTCCTCTTTGACTCAAGAGCTTGTCCAGTGCTTTGATGGCTCTTGGGAAAGTAGAGATGGTTTGATATGAGCAGTCAGCGGTGCCCAGGAGTGCTCAGATTCTTCTTTCAGAGGCATCCATTGACATACACAAACAGGCAGAGAAAGCAGACGCCCTGGATGAGGAGACTCAGTCCCACCCTTGAACGCACACCACTGTGGAGACAGGATACTGAAGGAAGGTTCCGGAATCATTCTCCCAAAGAAGAAAAACATGGGAGCCAACTGAACCTGTGCCCAAGCCAAGAGTCAGTCTAGAGAAAATAGGGGTACACTGAGACCTTCCACCCCAGAAAGGAGAAGAGAAATCAAGCTATGCAGGGAGATTTCAGATTCAGGCAGGAGAGGGCATGGGGAGTGGTGGAGGACAAAGGGGATGACTCTGGGCTTGGCTCCTTCCCATGTCCCAAGTATGACTGTCCTCCAGGACCCATCAGCAAGAGAGGAGGGAGGTTGTCATTGGAGGGGTCTGGGGTGGGGGCTAAGCAGATCTCTATTCCCTATCAGCCTGCAGGTCTTCCTGAAGGAGGCAGCTGGGAACCACCCACGTTCATCTGGCGTCTCTCACGCCTCCACTGGGGGTCCCAACACAGGAGCCAAGGCACACAGTGGAGCCGGTGTTCCCAAGGGCCCAGCTGTCCCTATTCTATCCGGTCTGGCTCTCCAAATCTGTCAATGTACACCCCCTCTTTTCCTGTAAGCACAAGAGGTGAAGGCTAGACCGATGGCCTGAGAGGCCTGATCCAGGCACCTAGAGGGGAAGCTTTGTTTGGTGTCTTGGGCAGTGAGGATGATCTGAACTACAGGTAGAGAGAACACCCCGCGAAGAGCTGTCCAGGAAGTGGCAAATGCTGGCTACTCCACCTTCTAAGGAGGTCCAGAACCCTGGCTCACTCTTTCCTTGACATAAAGCTCCAGTGAGTTGGTGCATGGAAGTCAGATCCATTCTATTCAACACAGCTAAGCCTTCTGGTCTTACGCAGAATGCACTTCGCCCATTGCTCTGGATCCGCCACTTCCCCAAGCTTTCTTCAACTTGCTTCTCTACCACACCACAGAACTGACTGTATGCTCTGTGATGGTTTCTTCTGCATCTTTGTAACCCCACAGTCTGGAAGATTACAGAAGCAATGCTTGAAAAATATTTTTGAAATGGATTAATGAGAGCTCTTGAATTCAAGTCAGTCATTAGCTGTTAGACATCGGAAAAAGCAATGAAGCTTTCCAGCTTCCAGTTTCTTCATCTGTAATGCAGAACACAAGAAGGTCCACATCCTAGAGACAGAGAAAGAGCAGAATTTAAGCTATAGGGATTGTTACCCCAGGGCAGGGTCGGGGGTTCTCTAGAGCAGCTGTCCTGAATGTAGACAAGATGCCTCCCCACCCCAGAAATACGCCCCTCTCCAGTGGAGATGTGTTTCTGCGCTCAGGTCACAGGCCTGCACTCGCAGGGAGGAGAAGCTGCCTTGGGTGGAGGGGTACTGGGAGGAACAGGGTACAGCGATGGTAGGAGGTGGGATTAATTCTAAGAGAAGGTGGAGGATGACATCCGGAGTAGTAGGCTGGAGAGGGGGCGTGCTCTCTCAGGCGTAGGTGGCAGGGGGCGTGTCTGGCCCCTGGAAGACCTCAAGACTGGGGAACGGGCGCTCCCGCCTCTCCAAAGAGCCCCCAGTTCAGCTAGCTCCGGAGTTGAGGCGCGGGGGCAACGAGGGTGCCTATCGGATCCCGCTCTCGGAGCCACAGGCGGCCTCGCGCCCAGGTAGGGGTGGGGAGAAAGCGGGTGGCGCTGCCCCGGATTGTTCCCGGTTTAGGAGATGGGCCCCTGGGCGCTGATCCACTTCTTTCCTTGGTCTCCCCGAGTCGATTTGCAGAACTGGGGGTCCCGATCTTCTTCCCACGGCGGGGTGTTCCCGGGAGAGAGGGGGCCAGGGGCAGTGAGGGCTTCTCGTTCCCTCTCCCGGGCGGGGGCGGGGGCGGAGCCTAGCTGCCGGTGGGGACCCCCCCAGGGGAGGGGCTCCGGGCCAACGCTGCGGGGCGTCTCCCTCGCAGTCCCGCCCGCCCCTCCGGCCGCCTCTGCCGCCGCGCGCCGCAGCAGCGCCGCCTTCCCTGCGCAGTCGGTGTCTCGGCGTCGCTGGGTGAGTGGGGGCCGCTCCGGCCGGGGCCGGGGGTGTGGGGAGAGCAGCAGCAGAGCCACCAACCCACGTCCAGGGAAGGCTCCCCAGCCCGCTCCTCCCCGTCCCTCGTGGAATTCCTCCCACCCGTGGCGCAGCCAGCCCGGGGCTGCCCCGTGGGATTGCGCGGCGCTCTCCAGGGTCCTGACCGCCGAGTGGCCGGCTCCTGGGAGTCGCGCCTACCATCCCGGGCGCCCCCTCCAGGAGGGACCTCGCACCGAGTGCAGGAAGGACGGAGGCGGGGGCTCAGGGCTGGAGCCTGTGGAGGTTTGGAGGGGATGCCAGGGCGGGTTTCTCGGATCGAGCTGTGAGGTTCTTCCTATTTTGGACACCGGGGGTTTTTGCGGAGAAAGAGACCCTTCTTTCAGCTGGCAGAGGCAGTGCTGAGGGTGGTCGGGAGGAAGGGGCACCTGGAGGAGCGCTTCTGCCCAGCGGCGCATCGCTCTGCCCCCGCCCCGCTGACCCAGTTCCTTGGACCTTGAGGAGGGGAGTAAGGGACATGCTCCCTGCTCAGCCCTGCGCATTTCCTCAGTTCCTTCCCACACACTTGTTCTGTGGCTCCCCAGCCTGGGGCAGAAGAAGCTGATCTAGAAGGAGGGGAGGGGGCATCACCTTACAGGAGCATGCATGACACACTGCTGAAGACAGACACAGGTCCCCTCACGATCCTGGGTACAGTCTTCTCTTTGTGACAGGTGCATACGGCTCAACACGCATATAGAATTCACACGCAGACATGCATAGAAACGCATAGAGAGACAGATGCGGTGCAGAACCCAGGACCCATATCATATGTGAGCACACACATTCAACATGCATCCACACACATGTGCACAGAGCTTCATGTACTACCATGCACAAGAAACCCTCTTCACCCTCTCTTACTGGTATTTCCAACCCCAGGAGTCACTTGCACACGCCCTACATCTGTGTCTAGGACTGCCTGGCTACTCCCTCTCCGTGGCTTGTCCTCAGCCTCCCTCTTTAATCCCTGCCTTGAGGGGACCTTTTGAACCAGATAAGAGGTGAGTGTTGGGGGAGATTCGGGTGGGCTGAGTAGGACTTCCCAAGAAAAAGAGTCCTTAGCAGGTTTGGGAAGGGCTGCAGCTCCCTCTCCTGGGACCTGGTAGCACCTCGGGTATAGAAAGACAAAAAGAAGGGTACCTGAAGGTCCCACGTGCAGCTGGCCATGTGAGAGGTGTCAGCATGAGAGTTGGCGTGTGATGGCATGTGTGAGCATGTGGGGTCGTGGGCTGGTGTGTCTTGATGCACCGTGTATGGGAGTTGTGCGTGGTGCCATGTGTCAGTACGTGTGAGTTGTGGGGCAGCAGGATTGTTGCGTGTCGGTAGCATGGCGACCCATACATGCATAGAACCTTGCAAGTGCATTTAGTGATCTGAGTGGCATTGTGTGTGCTGGGGACATTCACTTGCATATCATTGACTTTTGTGGAGTCTGGGTATATGTAAATCATTTTTACTCACTTAACATGTATGTAGCACCTGCCTACTCGGCCACAGTTCTAAGTGCTCACAAGTATTAACTAATTTAATAACCGCAATAACCCTATGAAGTACGTACTGTTATTAATCCCACTTTGCAATTGAGATGGAGTTTAAGGAAATTGTCCAAGGAACATAGCTGGTAAGAGGAATAGCTCAGGTGATCTGGCTCTGTTGTTCAGAGTAATATCTCTTACTGAGCTTATCTTCAGGAACAGAACCTGACAGTGGGCTGCAGGAGATTTGCAAGGTCAGCAGATATCTGGGAAGCCATGAGCAGGCAGCAGGTTCAAAAGAAGGCTCAGAAGGTTTTCTGCATCCTTCTAGGAATCTCTGGGGGGTCAGCTCTACCCTCTAGTGGCCTTGTGATCTGAAGCAGATCATCTCACTTTTCTGAACCCTCCTTTCTCAGGTGGAAAATGGAGCTAATCTCCGTATTTCCCTTTGGGAGGGTGAAAATGTGCAATTGTGAATAGACTTAACATGGATGTCAGGGAGTGTGAGCCGGCCCTTCCTCTTCTCCTGGGTCTGCTCTCCAGACAAGCATGCCTCAGAGTAGGATGCAGGCTGTGTGATCTGGGCCCACCTGTCTCTTCCTGAGTTAAACGAGAGTTTGGGATATCTTGTGTCTCAGGGTCCTTCTAGAGTGGTGTCAAAGTGGCAAAACTATTGCTCTCTGTTCCTTTACCTCCTTTGGGGGGACCCAGGTGGGACTTGGCTCATCTGCCATGGGCAAGCAGAACAGCAAGCTGCGGCCGGAGATGCTGCAGGATCTTCGGGAGAACACGGAGTTCTCAGAGCTGGAGCTTCAGGAGTGGTACAAGGGCTTCCTTAAGGACTGCCCCACTGGCATCCTCAATGTGGACGAGTTCAAGAAGATCTACGCCAACTTCTTCCCTTACGGTGACGCCTCCAAGTTTGCCGAGCATGTCTTCCGCACTTTTGATACCAACAGCGATGGCACCATCGATTTCCGGGAGTTCATCATCGCTCTGAGCGTGACCTCGCGTGGCCGCCTGGAGCAGAAGCTCATGTGGGCCTTCAGCATGTATGACCTGGACGGCAACGGCTACATCAGCCGGGAGGAAATGCTGGAGATTGTGCAGGTGGGCCAACAACCGCCACCGGCTGCTCAGCCGCAGGCTCGGGACACCCCTTTTCACCTCTCAACACAGCTGGTCTGCAAGTTGTGGTAGAGGCTCTTCTTCCCATTCCATTCACCAGCTCCTTTTGAAGGAGATGATTTTCCATTTAAAGAAAAGCTGAAAGCTAAGACCACTGTGGAGTTAGAGGCAGGAGGGTTGTGAGTTCAAAGCCAGCCCTGGCTGCCAGATGAGTTTGAGACCAGTCTGGGCAAGAGGAAATTTTCTCTTCTCCTCCTACCAATCCAACAATAACAAAAGAAAAAAGAGAGAAGCTAAGGAGTTTCCGTGTATCCCTAGCTCACATTCACCAGCTAGAGTTTGCTGGCATTGCTTTATCTTTGCCTATGTACCATGCTTTCAGGTTGTTCTCAGCACTAACCCCTTACCCCTCAGGTAAAAAATGTATTTCCTAAGAATAATAAGACATTCTCTTACATAACCCATAGCAGGAATATCCAAATCAAGTCAAGACATTTAACGTAGAAACAATACTGTTTAACTATCCAGATCCTATGCCATGGTCCACTCTCTGTAGGCTATTCCCCACCACCCCCCGTCCCCAGTCCTAGTCTGGAATCCTATATTCAATTTTGTTAATTATATTTATTTAGAGATAAGAATTACTATGTAGCTCCGGAACTCGGTTTATAGTCCAGGATGGTCTCCAGCTCACAGAGATCTGCCTGATAGGCATCCCGAGTGCTGGAATGAAAGGCTTGGCACTATGACCGTCTTTGTTATTCTGGTTTCGTCTGGAATAGTTCCCCATCTTGCCTTGTCTTTCCCATCTTGCTATTTCTGATTTAGACAAGTTATATTTGGTTTGTTTTGGTTGGAGACAGGTCTCTCTCTGTAGCTCAGATTGACTTTGAACTCATGATCTCCCTGCCTTAGCCCCTGAGCCGCCACAGGGTTACAGGTGTGAGTCTCCATGCCCAGTTATGCCCATTCATTCATTCATCTGTTTGCAGTGCTTAGATCAAATGCAGATTTTGTGCTTGTTAGGGGGTGATCTCCACCCTCATCCCCAGCCCACAAGTACTGTTTTATTGATCCTCGTTTACCAAGGAGGATACATACTTTGGGATAAGGCACTTGTTAGAGACCTCACAGCCTGTGAGTGGGCACCTGACTCTAATGTTCACATGCCATCTGGATACCCAGCCGTCTCCTAACTAATTGAGAGAGGCTCCACCAGAGCCACTAGTAGATGAGAGTCTCAGACCCCTGAGTTCAGTGCATCCTTAGGGCAGCCCCACGGGTCTCAGGCAGGTAGGGTAACTTGCTTGCATAGAAGTGAGACTGAGCCCAGGCTGCCCACCACTCCAAAATGGCCTATGTGGAGGCTCTGAGTTTCTGCATAGAAGAAGAGGCTTCCAATCTGAACTGGCTCACAGATGAGCTCTTAGGATGCTCATCTGTAAGACTGGGACAGAGACAGGGATGCTGATTGCATGAGACAATTTAGAGACTTGTCACGCATGTCTTTTCTTAGTACAGATTTAAGTATGAACCATATTAGACTTATTTCAAAACACCAATCACTGCTTCTCAGCATGGAAGGCGGTCAGTGCTATAATTTTATTTTATCCACCCTGATCCTTGCCTACTTTAAACATTTATTTTTAGACAGGGTTGTGGTGATATATTGTATGTTTAATAATTTATTACCCCAGGGTCTCTTTAAACATTATCTATCTATCTATCTATCTATCTATCTATCTATCTATCTATCTGTCTGTCTGTCTGTCTGTCTGTCTGTCTGTGGGGGTGGCATGCTCCTGCCGTAGCACACATGGGGAGGTCAGAGGAAAACTTGTGGGAATCAATTCTCTCCTTCCACCATGGAGATCACAGGGATCAAACCGAGGCTGTCAGAGTTGGCAGCAAGTACTTTTACCTGGTGAGTCATAACAGGAAGCATATACCTACTGGCGCTTGCCCACTATTCCTCTAAGCCTTTGCAGCATTTTTTTTTTTTTTTTGCCAGCAGTGTGTAATAATGTATGTGGGAGTGTCAAGCCCCTACTTCCAAAAGCTCTTACAAAGATGGGGGGGCTCCATTGAAGACTTCGTAGGTGCTTGGTACTTAGCGAATCTTGGCGATTGTCATTCTTTCTCAATGCATCTTTTGTACTGACTAAAATGTCCTTGTAAGCATCCCTGAGACGTGTTTTGAGGAGTGCTGCCACATAGCTTTGCATGAGCCCAGCCCCTCTGCTTCATGCACTGACATCTGCTCCAATTCATCCAACCCACCGGCTCCCCCTCTTACTGAGGATATGGATCTCACCTCTAGCTTGAGTGGAATGGCTGCCTTGGGAAGTGATGGGCTCCCTATGCCTGTAGCCTGTTACCTCAGCATTTGTCCCAGAAGCCTGTGAACCACAAACTCCTTTGGAGGCAGGATGATGGGGAACTCTGGAGGTCCCTGCCAAAAGGGTCAAGGTAGTGATGGAGGATCATTTAAGGGTCTGATGGATGCCCGTGAATTCAGAGAAATGCCTATGCTTTTCCTACTTGTAAGCTGGTAAATCTCAGCCCGGCTGAAGCCACCATACTCAGCACAGTGGTTAAACTAGCTCATCCCTTAGAACCCTGGACCTTCTTTTTACCAGCTTCTGACCTCTAGACCTCCAACTTTCTCTATGGCAGACCAGAGGCTCCAGACAGCTGGTGCAGACAGAGCTCTGTGAACCCCAGGGCCTGATTAATGACAAGTAGGCTCCAGTGGAACTCTGAGCGAGCAATCCAGACTTAATCTAATTGATTAATTAGAAGGATTGTCACAAGGAAAATGGCCACTCTCTAAGTCACTGTTCAGTCCTTTTCCCATCCCAGCCCTACACTGGCTGGTGGCACAGTGGCAGGGAAGAGGCAGTGTGCTTCTTGGGGCTCCTACTCTGATAGGAAAGATTAAGGTGCAGCAGGCCACACTGCCGAGGTCAGTGACAGATATATAAAACAACACCTGGAAGTCTAGGGGACTGGAAAAGGATGATGAATAATGACAATATAAGATGCTGTTTGGTGATCACTCACGCCAGCCAGCCACTGTTGTACTTTTTTTTTTTTTGAATTGGTGTTTTGCCTTCATGTATAACTGTGTAAGGGTGTCAGATCTTGGAATTACAGACAGTTGTCAGCTGCCATGTGGATGCTGGGAATTGAACTCAGGTCCTCCGGAAGAACAGTCAGTGCTCTTAACCGCTGAGCCATCTCTCCAGCCCCCACTGTTGTACTTTTTAAAAATCTTAGCTAAGCCTCTAGAGCAGGGTTTCTCAACCTGTGGGTCACGACACTCTGGGGATGTTTAGTAACTCTTTCACAGGACTCACCCCATACCATCAGAAAACAGAGAGATTTACATTACAATTCACAATGGTGGTAAAATTACAGTTATGAAGTAGAAATAAAAATAATTTTATGGTTTTGAGGGTCACCACAACATGAAGAGTTGTATTAAAGGGTCTCCGCATTATAAGGTTGAGAACCACTGCGCTAGACAATCCCAATGAGACAGACATAGTTCTCCATTTTTCAGATTGAGGAAATTGAGGGTCAGAGGCTAAATCCTTATCCAAGGGTACACACAGCAAGTGCAGAATGGATCAGGATGTCATTTCAGAGCTCCTGTGGTCTATCACTCCAACCTGTCCAAGCATCCGTCTAACAGCTAAGAGGGAGCAAGTCTTGGTCTGGTGCCTTCTATCAATCCAGGAAAAGGGAGATCTGATACTCGCTTTTCTGAGTTTATGTGCATGTATGCCAGGAACTATGATCCCAGCACTCAGAAAGCAGAAGTAGGGGGGTTCCTGAGTTTGAGGCTAGCCTGGTCTATAGAGTGAGTTCCAGGACAGCCAGGGCTATGCAGAGAAATTCTGCCTCAAAACAAAACAAAACAAACAAAAAACAAAACAAGAAAAAGGAAGGAAGAAAGGAAACCAAAACAAAATTCTCGCACATTGGCCTGGCACATGGTGCTTGCATGATAAATCGTAGCTCATATTATTCCAGGCAGAGACCGTAGATGCTGAGGAATCCAAAAGGCCCAGGAAGGTTCAATTGTGGTAGAATTACCCCTCCAGCAAGGCCAGCATTGGACAGCTTGTGAAGTTATCTTGAATACCAAAAGCAAATGGCTCAGACTTGGTACAGAGAGTGGTAGGAGGTGACAGTGGCCTTTAAACATAGGACTTCCTGCCATGTGCCAAGGCACTGTACTGGGATTTGGGGATCTTAGAAGTAGCCAGAGTCACCATTTTTATCTGAATGGTGGGAAGTAATCCATTACTTCCTGAGAGATGTCCTCAAAGAAAAATCCCAGGAGGCTCTGTGCAAGGATCACGGATGACCTTGCCAGGAAAACATTGTAAACTGAACCCCAGGGAAGAGTGGGGAGCAGAATCCTTAAGAAACTAGTGCACCGTGGGCCTTGAGGGAAGTCTGTGAGGTCTGTGAGAGGGGGCTGCCTGCTGGTTTGGGGACATAGTAGTGGAGATTTGTACTTGGAAAGAGCTTTTGGAGGCAGTGCGTGGGCAAAAAGCTAGAAAAGAGTAATGCAGAGACAAAGCTGGACATGAAGGGGGTGGGGAGCGTTCTGGCATAGGGAAGAAAGGAAGTTTCCTAGAGGAGGTATCACTATAAAAAAAGTTGTTCGCTTGAGGTGACTTGTCTGGTCTTTGAGCTCCAGGGAGCAGAAACAGCCCATCCCACAGGCTGAGCACTACATGCTCCATACATTTAACTCAGAAACTCTTGGTGTTGCCTCTGGAGCACCTACACGTGGCAGCTGCCGCCCTCAGCCAGCAGAGCTCAGGCTGTCCCTGGCTCGGTGACAGGTGCTCATTTGCATTCCTTTGCATAATGTTCCCGCCCCTTCTGGGTCCCAGCTTGCCGTGACGTTCTGCGCCCCCTGCCGGTCACAGACCGCAGCGCAGCCCAACGCCCCCTATCGGTCACTGAATAAGAGGGCTAACTCAACCCTTATCCCCAAACTAGCCCTGGCGTACAAGGCACTTTGCTATTTGGGCTTCGATGGCCTCCAACATCTTTCTTGATTCTGTGCACCCCAAATTCTTGGCATCTATCTGGAGCTTGCAGGTTGCAGGTTGCATCATTTGGATCAGCAATTCCATCTTGCCCTTCAAGGGACCTGGCCCAGTTCACTCTTCAGTTTCCCTCTTCTAAAAAGCCTTTTCCAGAATTTAATGATCTCCGCCATAGCCAGAGGAGCACGACCTTGCGATGTTTATAGAGACAGAGATCGGAATTGGGGCTTAAGCTGGCTGACTCCCTGAGATCGAGATTGGGGCTTAAACTGGCTGACTCCCTGAATGCCCTCTCTTCTCCCGGCCCCGTCCCCCCACAGGCCATTTACAAGATGGTTTCGTCCGTGATGAAGATGCCTGAGGACGAATCGACCCCGGAAAAGAGGACTGAGAAAATCTTCCGCCAAATGGACACAAACAATGACGGTGAGTGTCGGGGATGATGGGCGGCTTCCCTTCTTCCCGCTCCCGCACCACCTGCCTGGCTTCGTGGCCACCTTCTCCTCACCAACAGCCCTCCCTTCGCCCTGCAGGCAAGCTGTCGCTGGAGGAGTTCATCCGTGGGGCCAAAAGCGACCCGTCGATCGTGCGCCTGCTGCAATGCGATCCCAGCAGCGCCTCCCAGTTCTGAGCTGGGGAGGAACCAGCTCGCCACCTCCCTGCCTTCATCGGCCCTCCGCTTCCTCTCCCTCGTGTCTATCCAGGCTGGGGGCCAGACTGGGGACCCCCTTCTGGGGTCTGCACAATGGGGGCCTCTGGAGAAGCGAACCCTGCAAGGAAGGGGCTAAGCAAGACAGCCTTTAGCACCCATGGCCCTAGAGACAGTCTCCCTTTGTGGGACCGAGATGACTCTCTAGTTTGGTCTGTATTCTTTATTGAGACAGCTGGATCACCTTCTACCCACCCACAGCCCCAGGCCCTTCCACATCGCGGGGGTTGGGAAAAGGTCCCCCCCCCGTAGCCCATAGCCTGGAGGTGCCCAAGTAAAGTCTTTTTTGGTGGGAAGACATGGAGGATTCCTGGGCTGTGGGGCTTTGAGGAAGTTCCCTGATGTACTTCCCTGAAGAGTACTTTCTGTCTTAGCTATTGCTGGCTGAAGGCCGTGGCTTAAAAAACAAACAAACAAAAACAACACCCCCAAAACTTCCAGAATTCCAATTGGGGGGTCCCCAAACCCAGCCTGCCTCTTAGCATTTGGATGACTACAGATTTAACCCCTCTGTATTCTGTATTTCACCCTCCTTCATTCACGCACCAGTATACACACACACACACACACACACACACACACACACACACACACGGAATCACTCCACAGCATTCTGTGTGGGAAAGAAGTGCAGGCCCCTGGCAAGGCCCCATCTCCCTCTGCATGCAGCACACGGAGCATCTCTGTTCTTTTTAATAACTTCAAAATAAAGTCTTGTTTCAGTGCAGAGTGCTGGTGACCAAGGGGGATGTTCAAAGCCCTCTCCTAGGTCCTCAGGGGTCCACTGAGGAATCGCAGGTTCATTAAGCTTCCATGGCTCCATAGGTACTGGTCAGTGCAGGCTTCGTCACATATCCAGGTTTGGTCATAAGCCTCAATAGTCATGAGCCCATCAAGGTGTCAGATGGTCAGCTGCACAGAGCTGGCGCAGCTCAGTAGATCATGGCCATCCAGGGGCTCTGGACTCGTTTGCATCTGCAGACACAAAAACCTGTTTGTTTCACTGGGCTTGGACTGGGGTCTCTGTCTTCAGGACATTCCCCAAACTGGAGGTAGGGAGGACTTAGGGGCTAGTGAGCCACGGGAGAGGACATCATTATCACTCACCCAAGGCAAGCCAGACCCCTGAGTGTCTCCTGTTTAAGCACCCTAAACTCATGTTTCCACTTGAGATTGGGTGAGCCATACATAGCTGTGTGATTTAGCTGGCAGATCTGGGCTCTCTGGACTTTGGAGCCATTTGGTGGCAGGGAGAAAATTTTTGTGCCAATTATCTGAAGCAGGTGGGGCTGACCAGCCAGGGATCCCAGCAGGGACTTCCCAGGACTAGGGAGGGGACTCACCATGTGGTGGCAGCTTTTCCCCCACCAGGGCCTCAGTTCTAGCAGGCGATGCATAAGCTGGATACAGCGCACAGCGGACATGCTCTCTGCCACGCAGAACATGAGCGAGATGGCCCAGAGACATAGACTAGAACTCTGCAGGGTCCAGAGGCACAAACATCTACTTAGAGATAGGGTGCAGGTAGATTCCAAAAGCCCTGCCCAGCCCCCTCCCAAGGCGGAGACACTCACGTAAATTCGAGTAGGGTCAAAAGGACAGTCAGGGGCCAGTGTTGGGAGTTCAGGGCTCTCAAAAGTACAGGATGCCAGTAGTGCCCGGCCCTGGGTGGCAAAAGTCACTGCGATGGAGGCCAGGAGTCCAAGGGCGCAAGTCAGAGAAAGGAGTGCACAGGCCACACTCAAGCTAAGCACCGTCCAGCGCTAGGTATAGAGAGCTGGTCAGTGCTTGGCTCCAAGGAGGCTGCTTACCCAGCCCACAGTCCCATCTGAGAAAGTGCCACATACCAAGGGGGTGCTGGGGAGGTAGCGTGACAAGGCCACAGCTGCAATTCCTGCCATGATGACCTGTGGGAAAGTGTGAATCAGCAGCGAAGCCACCGCTCGAGGAGAGAGCCTGTGGGGTCAGACCCACACTCGGATGAAGATCCCACCAATGTCTTCCTTATTCCTGCAATCTCTACCATCACCCTCATTAACTCTGATCCTAATCATCACTCACTGCCTACAGCCTTCCATGCTCTCCAGCAGGGTCCCATGTATCCTGTTTGCAGGCACATGCCAGGGGCTAGGCCGTGGGCTACACATGACATCTTTCCTTGGGATGAAAAAAACTTACGAAGAAATGCATTCTAAAGGAACTAAAACCAAAGTGATATTAAACCAGGAGTCAGGCAGAGTGACATATGCCTATAATCCCAGCACTGAGGCAGATTGAAAGTTTAAAGCCAGCCTGGTTTACATAAAAAGTCCCAGTTCAGCCAGGACTGTGTAGTGAAGGCTAGTGAGTAGCTTAGTAGCCATATGAGGAAGGCATGGAAGGTGGACAGCCCAGGGTCACCATCTTAGTGAAGCCTCATCTTAGACAGACAGGACACATTATGAACGGAACTCAGAATCTCTAACAGGGGACTGAGGATGGAGCTCAGGAATAGAAAGCATGTGTGAAGTCTGAGTTCAATCCTTAGTATCATAAAAGACAAAGAAACCCCTGGGAGCATCTGAAGTTATGCCAGGCTCCTAATGACCTATTCCTGACCCTTTCTAGTCTGCCCTTGGCCATTGTCTCCCCTCATCACACTGAACCTGGGCATCCAATCACAGCTGTGCTGCTACTCACACACCATCCACTCCAAGAACACCTGCTCCTGCATCCTGATACCCCTGGGCCCCTAGAGGCAGGGCCTCTCATGCACTGTTTAGCCCAGTGGCTGCCCCCACCCTCCATCACTAGCTCTATTAAACCTATCTACTGTCTTGGCCTTTACTCTCTGTGATGGACACCTATAGCAGTAATGTTAATTCACTGTGTAGCTACAACAAAGTGCTTCAAGTTCTCTGGGCTCCTGACCCTCTGCTGGACATGTTCAGTGTCTTCTTCTTCATATGGCCTCTGAGTACAACAGACACTGGTTAGAACACAGCACAGCATCCTTCCTGCTGCTGGAGCATCTATAGGTCAGAGCCCAGAGTACCATGCCCAGAGGCTAGCTAGATGAGCTTTATTGTGTAGGCAGAGATCAGCACACAGAGAGAAATCTCTTAGCCAGCAGTCAGCAGGTCTCCCAGAGTTGAGCGGATTATCCTCAAGTCCACAGTTGCTTTAACTGACATGCCGAGTAAAGCTTTATAAACCTGAGTGTATTAGGCTCTTTCATGTGGTCCTTCATCAAACGGGCAGATGTCCAGGTACGGCATGGCCACTGCTTATCCTGTAGTTAATGTAGATCCAGTCTAGCACTAAACTCCTGCTAATTGTTTGGCTCTGTGTCCCTAAGCAGATCTCAGCTGTCCCTGGCTTCACACATTTGCACCTGTCACAGTCTGAACATGGAATGCCACCCTGGCCTGCTTTTCTGCCTGCTAGCTCCAACATGTCACATACCTTGATAATTACTGTCCATTGGGAACACCTGCTCATCCATTAATACCCAGCTCAGAGGTCTCTACTTCCCTGAAACTCTTTTGGACCCTCCCTAGCCAAGCTGATGTTCATTCTGTCTGCACCACCAGGCCATGGACATTTGTCACAGTGGTTCACACCAGCCCTGTGCCAGTCCCTACGTTAAATACCTTCTGTTGAAGACCTCAGATACCCACTAGGCACCTCTGCAGTCTGGGTATACTCTCACCACCCCCATTTTACAGATGACAAAACTGAGGCAGAGAGAATTTGAGTGCTTGAACAGTTGGCAGAGGGTTGCTAGGGTTAGTGCTTGGGATTCTGGTTGAGACCAAGTTTCTCTCTCCTGCTAGGCCTCCCAGCCGTGCCATACCACTATGGCAGAGGTGACAGAGAGGATGTCCACCACACAGTACTGTAGGACCACGGCGTCACTGGTGGCAACCACGAAGCGTAGTATGGTGCCATGGAGCACCGCGGCTGCGATGAAGCTCACGTGACCCAGCACTACCAGCACCAGACCGGTCTTCATCAACACCTTCCGGAACTCATCCACATTCAGGCCACCTGTGGGGACACATGTCAGGATGCCAGTGAGGCTCTTCCTGCTGGACAGAGGGGAAACCCCAGGCTTTGGGTCATTTGGGCTTCCCTCTTTCTTTGTCTCTAAAAGTTGGGTTTTTAAATCCTTGGATTCTAAGATTGAGAAAGCACACAGGTGGTGCACCAAGGTGTCCTTGTAAACTATTGAATTATGACTAGCAGTGATTGAACATGATCCTCCCACTGAGCCATTCATTCATTCATTCATTCATTCATTTGTCCCTACACAGAAGTTTCCTAAGTGCCTGCTTCATGTAGGGAACCTACAAGCCCAACAGGTACTGTTTAGGCCTCAAGAGACCCACAGTGTGCTGGGCAGGAGTCAGGGCCTGCTCAGTAGTCAGTCCAGGAGACAGAGACTGGCACACATGGTACTTGACACACAGCTGTGAATGAAACCTGTTGAGGGCTGTCCAGTCTCCACTTCTCTCCTGGAGAGGAAAGAGACCTTGTCTCATAAGGTCCATGGTGGACAGGAACGTCCCTGGAGACTCTTAGTGTTGGGGGTGCTAAACTGGGACTGGGACCAGAGGGAGGCTGGCAATTTCTGAGTGGCCAAGTGCCAAGTCCTACCTTAGCTGAAGAGCAGGAAGCCGCCTCCTCCCGCTCTGGGACATGGCGGCCTAGACCCGAAGGTCTTCTCACTTTAGACATCACTGTGAAACTGGGCCGGTGTGGTCCCTCCCATCTAAGCTGGGAGCTTCCTCCTTTTGATGCTCCCAGTGACTCTAACTCAAGATCCCTGCTAAACCTCGGTCTCCCTACTTGTGGCAGAGAGGTTTGACCCTGCTCCCTATATGTAAACCCTGCTGTTGGATGAAAACCAGAAATGAGGGGATCGTGAATCCAGACATTCTCTGGGCAATTGAAGGGGGCCAGAAGTGGTGGTTCATAATCCCTGAGCATGTGTATGTATATATGTATATATCTATTTTTTTTCCAGTGGTGCATCCACTGGTAAGTTTCCCATATTCCAGTAAAAAGCCCTCTCCTACTCATGAAAGCAATCCTAATTAAGCTCAGTAGAGCATGTGCATGTGGACACACGCACACATGCACACAGAGGCAATTTTGGGAAGCAAGGAGGAGCCTGTCTAGACAGTCACAGACTCACTGCGGACCTGGTACCCAGTTCTTCTCTGGGATCTGGATTCTTCATGCATAAACCAGGAGGGGCTAGCCTGACTGGTCTCTGAGCTCTTCGCTAGAGCATGCAGGCTCTGGAGCTGGCAGAGCATCAGAGGACAGACCATGGGCTGGACAAGCATGAGGAACTGGAATGGCCTTGTGAAGATGAACAGCTGGCCAAACAGGAAGAGGAATTGCAGCCTTGTTCCAGGCCTGTTGGGTCCCACCCCATCCTCCCATCCCATCCACCCACCCATCAGCCAGGAACAACAAGATACTCCTGGGTTCATAAACAGCAGCATCTCCCGACCAAGGCTTTGGTCAAACAGGAGGCCAAGGTTGTGTGTCCGCGCTGGTCCGAAAGCAGTTGTAGGCTTTATTTCTTAGTTCCCATGCTGGGAGCATTGGGCAATGTGGTTGGCATCGTGCTAAGTAAGCTTTCATTATCAGGAGCCAACTTCATGCCGGTCAAGGGGCAGGTATGACTGTCCCCATTTACAAAGGAGAAACAGGCTGTGTGTGCTCAAGAGTGGGACTCCTTAGACCCCAAACAGCAGGGCTCGCCCAGGGAATGGGGGATGGGCGCACCAGCCTAGTCTGTGATTCCCGTAGAGAGGAGAATATGGAAATGGGGCCTTTGATAAGGCTAAGGACCGGAAGCCCTGGACCCTGGATTCCTATCTCTGCATCCTCCGGCTTTCCCATCTGCAAGTCACGGAGGAACCTGGTTTCGCCCCTTGGAAAAGAAAATAGAGCCACGAGGTGAAAGTGGCAACAGCCACATCAGAACCAGGCTTACTCAGGGCTGGGTCTCAGTGGCAGAAATTTGGAGTCCCAGCTACTTAGGAGGTTGAGGCAGGAGGATCCAGAGTTCAAACTGAGCTAAGTACTGAGTTCGAGGCTTGTCCTAGAGTAATTTCGCTGCCTGAAAACTTTGGGGCCGGGGTTTAGCTCCATGGTAGAGCACTTGCCTAGCCCGTATCCAACAAACAAATAAAGCATAGCTGCTTGTCACCCCACCGCCATCTTACTTCTGGGGGAAATTGAGGCTGAGAGTAAAGTGTCCTGCCTCAGGTCAGGACTGAAGCAGGGAGGGATGGAGCAGGCGGTCTGGCTTCGGGTTGGGTCCCTACCCCCGCACCCTGAATGGGCCTCCCCTGAGCCCCAGCTCACCGATGCGCAGACACATGTCGCTCCCAGTCAGTGGCCTCAGCCAGTGTCAGAGGGGTCTCGCTCCCATCCTCCCTGGAGGCCTGCACTCCTCTTCCCGCCCGAGCAGGCACCCAGCAGCCTCCTTTTCCTGCACCCCACGGGCCGCCCAGCACAGCACCCGCGCGCGCGCTCCCGAGGCCGGTCGGACCGGCTGGACGACCCCGGGATTGAGTCACAGCCCCGCCTCTGCCGCGGAGCCAGGTGCCTGGCGCCAAGTCGTCCTCGTTTTCCCTTGTACACCCATTCCACAGATGGAAATCGAGGCTCCAAGGGGTCACCATTGCCGGTACTTGGGGGTGGTGATTAGTGTGTCCGCAGCGATCATCACGACCCCGAGGGCACCTGGGCGAAAACGTCCTGAGGATGAAAGCTGGGAGTGAGAGGGGCAGCCGTGGGTGGTGAAAGCATTGTCTGGAGGACCAGGGTCTGCTTTTAATGCACTGTATGACTCCAGACCAATCAGGTTTTCTCCCTGGTCCTTCCTTTTGCTGGCAAAGGACACTCCAGGTCTGGTCTTCCATGTTGAGCAAGGAGTTTTCTCCTTCTGTCTTGGTGGTGACGTGTGTGTGTGTGTGTGTGTGTGTGTGTGTGTGTTGAGGGGGAGA
>PVIH01016406.1:0-45705 GCA_004025045.1 Sigmodon hispidus
TTTTTTTTTTTTTTTTTTTTTTTAAAAAAAACACTTTTATTTTTTTATTTGCCTTGGTGTTTGCCTGGAACTGGAACTACAGACAGTTGTTAGCTGCCATTTCTAGTTGAGCCCAACCCATAGCTGGCTCTGAGACTGAAGCTTTAGAATCAACAATTTCTCTACCCTTGAGTGTCAGACTTATAGAGCTGTTTCTAATTTGGATTATGCTGCCCTGCAGATTAATACTGGGTAAGAGCTTCATTCATCACAGGCCACAAAGTCCTACAAAATGATTCCATTAGCCCTGGCAAGCTGCCAGCTCTTCTTTCCTGTCTTTGCCAGAAAATTAACGATACCATTTATTGGAAGGTAGAGGACCAAACAGTGCATGTTATGGTGTTGTGGGTCCCACTGTTTGTGTTCTGACTTGTTCATGCTTCTGTTATGGTGGAGGGAAGGACACAGACTCTGGCGAGCAAAAGGCATTCTTTCTGCATTCTATTTCTCTTTGCAAAGCAGCCCAGAGATTAAGGAACACTGTTATGATCTATTCACAAATAAAGACACAGAGATGCAGAACAGCTAAGAAATTTGGTCAAAATGACACGGGGAGCGTGGATAGCAAGTAGAGGCTGGGAAAAGATAGATCTCATTCCAAAGGCATCACTTGTTCTTGTCATCATTATAACTTTTTCTTCTTCAGTTACGTGTTCTGTAGAAAGCATTTAATCATGGATGCCATCTGGTCTGAGACTGACCGGGGAGTATGATGGGCTGAGTCTGTTCTGCTGTAAGCTTTGGTGGAGAGAAACAGGCTACAAGTCATGTCTTGGTGAAAAAAAACTCCCAACCTGTGGTTCAATGCCTTAGTCCTAGTGTGTAGAGTTTTATACTATCCATGTGCACAAGTGCAGTGGTCAAGGTTCATGTTTCTGTAAGCAGAAGGTGCATGGTGGGTTAGATGCTTTAGAAATGCAAGCTTTCACCCAGGACAGGACTAGCAGGCTGTGCATCCTTGGTATCTCTGTAACCTTCTAGTGGTGTCTTCTTGGCAGATGTGGGCTTCTCTCTAGTTCTACAGAGAACAGAAAGAACAGAGAGACAGCCTGTCAGAACCATGGCCCAAGACACAAGACTACATTAGAACATCGGAGTCTGGCCTTCTGTTACAGCAAAGCTCTCCCAGGGTAAAGGAGAGGGGTCACATGATGGGCACCTCTCCATCACTCCTGAGTTCTTTCTTAGAGGATCCTCATTAGCTGTTACCACTGTCCAGTCTTCTGGGATGCTATGTGATGGACACTGGCCTTACTGGAGCAGAAAGGTCTTCTAAGAGAGTCCTATCACTCCAATGAAATTTGATTAAATAATGAGGCCTAATGAAGGAGACACTCTAGCAAATATAAGCCCCAAAGAAAGGCATTTGAAGCAAGGTTGTAAAACATCTTCTATTCAGCCATGAATGGTTCTGTCCCTGGTGTCAGAGGTCTCTCACATCTTTCCTCCTTCACACTGTGTTATCTCTACCAGGCTAAACCCATCTCCCAGACATCCTTGACCTTTCAACAAAAAAAGAGCCAACTTCTCATCTAACACTCCAATTAGTTTAGACTATGATTAGAAGGACATGGCCTTGTTTCTCCCTGGTGGCACCAGATCTTGGTCACAGACATGCAGATACACAGAGACACACAAATCCATGCACACTTGCTTCTCAGTTAAGAATTCTGCTTCCTACTTTCCCCAGAGATCTTGTCCACTTGGATTTCAAAGTGGAATAACATCTCAAATCCTTACTGGCTGAAAAGATTGATTGATATCAGCTCAGGACCCCCAATACCAAGTTCTCAGTACAAAGGCAATTTCTTTACCCAGAGGGATGAAGGGCTGGGAATAAGAGACAAAGACAAGAGTGGAGGATAAGGAAGAAGGGAGGGATATTTGTCCTGAGGGTCAAAGGTCAGCCCCTCGATAGAGAGGAGACACACATGGCCCATAGGAAAATGACAGCTTCAAAAGGGGAAGGGGAAACCCATGTTGGGATGAGGTGTTAACTTTTAATTGGCCATGTTAATTAAATGAACCAAAGGGGACTTTTGATTGCTGGACTTCAATACTTTGAAGCTGGATTTTGATGGTCAGCTCCAGGAGGAGGAGGAGGCTAAATAAGGGAATAGACCTTGGTGGCTAGCTTCAGGAATGTAACAGTTTTCAGCAAGGCAGAGGGAAATGGGGGAAGGCCAAGGCCACCAGAGCCATGTTTGCCATGCTCGAACTGGCTAGAGACCCTTCACTGTCCATACTACATGCACTGTATCCAACTGTCATTTCTAAATACAGGAATCAAGGACACAGCAAAGACTATATTTTTCTGATTTGAGTTCCAGGAAGCAATGACCACATTTAAGTATTTTCCTGACAAAAGTCCCTTTGCTGGTAGCATTGTTCCAATGTTACATCATCAACTAATAAAGACATGGATCTTTTATTTATGACTTTCATGTTACATAGATAATATGTTCCTGGAATTTTTTAAATCAAGAATTCTAAATTCTCACTAATGTAATGCATAAGCAAAAACCATAAGCTGTGTACTAGTGGGTGGGTGGGTGGGTGAGGTTCTCTAGAGGAAAATAATCTGTAGAAGGAGTATCTTTATTAAAAGCACATCTGTTAGCTTAGTTTATACAGTATTGTCTAGATATTCCAACAATAGCTGCCTCCACACTGGAGAGACTGAGGACCCAGAGCTTATCAGCACTTGGGGTTGCATGTTTCAACAGTCCCAATCTGCCTCGAAAGTTCTGGAAGACTCCTGGGGAGCCAGTGGTCTTTAGTCCATGATGAAAGGCTGAGGAATCTGGGATCTGATGGAAGCAGATGGTGGCGGCAGTGGCAGAAAGAACCAAAGGCCAATATCTGGGCCACCACAGGAAGCTACTGCTCACGTTTAGGGTGAGTCTTTTCATTGTAATTAACGTATCTAGAAATCCCCATGGGTGTTCACAGAGGCTTGTCTCTTCATTGTTCCAGATTTGGTTAATTTGACAGAATTGACTGTCGTATGGGGACAAGATGAGCTCTGTCTTTGCTCCTGCTGTATATGTGTCCATTAGTTCCTGAAGCACAGATAGTAAAAACACAGCCCTTCAGAGGTTACGCATTGGGAAGTCACCCTGGATAGACATGTGCCAACAGCAAATAGCCAAGGCCTCTTGGAGACATTTAGCATGAAGTGCCTATAAAAGATTGTGATTAAACCCTAGCAGGAACAAAGATGACCAGCTGTTGTATGACAGAACTTTCCCTGGGAAGATATTACACACACATTGATGCAACCCAGACATGGAACCCATAACAAACCACAGATATCACTAAAGTCCACTTGGTGAGTTTTATGAGTTTTATTGGGGTTACTTACAATAGCAGAAATGATGCAAAGACAGCTGCATCCCAAGAGTCCACCCCAGTCTGGGCGACAGTTCACAAAGCTTAGAGCTTGGAGCAACTGCCCATCCTGCAGGCAACTCAGCAGGTTGGAGAGTGTCCTTTCCAGGTATCTCAGTAGGTCTAAACCCAGACAGCTCAGCTGGTTTCTGTCCTCCAGGCAGCTAGTCTTCTCTGAGACTCTTTGCAGCTTGGCTCATCTAAGAGGCTCTCTCAGTGTTATTGCTTATGCTGATAGGGAGGGGCCTAGTGAATCTGGTCAGTTGCAGGGACTTCCTGGGCTATTTTGAGTTGTTTACCTTCCCACTTAAGGAGCTTCTCTGCAGGGTGGAAACTGTTACACACACCAAGGAAAGAATGATTTCAAAAAAACTAAAATTGACCTGGAAGAATTCATATATATCTTCACTCAACGACTCAGAAGTAGAAGAAGAATTAGCAGAAAATATAACCAGCGCTGTGAGAGGGAATTGCAGAAGATCTCCCAGAATTAAAAGTGGGAAGAATGCAGGCAGGCTCCTGAGTCTGCCCCTCCATTCTGTGAACATTACAGAGTGTGCAGGGCCCTGACCCTACCATAAGGCATATGCTGTATGTGTGCAGAGTGCTGGGGTCAGCATGGGTCTATGAGTGGAAGCTTTCTCTGAGTGACAGCAGAGGTGATAATGGTGAGCCGGCTGGGCGTCAGGGGCTGGAGTCCCTTTTCCCATCTGCCTGTTCCTGCACAGGATTTTGGACAGTCAGAATTGCAGCTTCTGACTAAATCTTCCAGGTTGTCACTGAGGTGTATTTGCTGAGGTTAGCAGTCAGCATTTCCTTAGTGTTGGTTTGAATAAATTTGAAATATTTGGTCAAATGGTTGGAAGGTCTCCAATTCTTTTATGTCTTAAGTCTGCAGACATGTTTAGGGTGTATTTGCCTTTCAGCTTCCCCATAGGCCTAGGTATATGAGGCCCAGGATAACACACCGTTCACTAGCACCTTTGCAAGTGACTTTTGTAAATACACTGTCCTCACGTTGTTCTATTTTCAGTGGACCATCTGCTTTCTGTGGGAACCCCCATTGGTTCAGCAGGTGCTTCATACAGAGATGAGCTGCTAACCTCCTCCCACAAAATCTCAACACACACACACACATACACACACACACATATACACACACATAAACATACACACCTCTCAGTTACTCTGTAGTTACAGAGAGCAAGATGGAAAGAGACACTTAGAGAAGTGGAATGGCCCAGAGTCACTGTGGTAGTTCAGCCAGTGTGTGTGTGTGTGTGTGTGTGTTTGTGTGTGTGTTAGTGTGTGTGTATGTATGTGTTTGTGTGTGTATGTGTTTGCATGTGTGTGTTTTAGTGTGTGTGTATGTGGTTGTGTGTGTGTTTTAGTGTATGTATATGTTTGTGTGTGTTTGTGTGTGTGTGTCTGTATGTGTGTGTATGTGTTTGTGTATATATGTGTTTGCATGTGTGTGTATATGTTTGTGTGTGTTTGTGTGTGTGTGTGTCTGTATGTGTGTGTATGTGTTTGTGTATATATGTGTTTGCATGTGTGTGTATGTGTGTGTGTATATGTATTTACGTGTGTGTTTGTGTGTGTGGTATGTGTGTGGTGTGTGTGTATATGTGTGTGTGTGTTTTAGTGTGTGTATATGTGTTAGTGTGTGTGTATGTGTTTGTGTGTATTTGTGTATATATGTGTTTGCATGTGTGTGTTTGTGTATATATGTGTTTGCGTGTGTGTGTTTGTGTGTGTATATATGTGTATGTGTGTATGTGTTTGTGTGTGTGTGTGTTTTAGTGTGTGTGTATATGTTTGTGTGTGTTTGTGTGTGTGTGTGTGTGTGGTGTCTGGGGATGGAGCTACCATCTTGGCTCTTTAGTGTTCTTCTCACAGCTCAGCTACTTCTGTTAGGACCTGGAAGGCAGTAGCTCAGCCCTGTGTCTTCAGATATGTAGGGTCCTAGTTTCTCCTGGTGTGGAGCAGTGAGACAGGTAGCAGTATCTTTCCTCTAGGAAGATGAATCCCTAGTTTTGCTTTCTTACCTCCCAAGACCTACAAGAAACAGGCTAACATCCTCCATAAACTATATACGAAACCAGCTCAGACGAGAGACACAAATAAAAAGGTAACAGGGGTGCTGACCAGCCACCACTCTTTCAACAAACGCCATTTTGTTTTGTCAGTCATAACACCTTTGCAATTTATTCAGAAGGGATAATTCTCTGCCTGCTCTATAGGATCCTCCAGCAAACCCACAGTCATCCTGCTAAGCCCAGAGATTAGATAATCCTTAGATTACTTTAAATGGCAAACAATGCTCTAATTTAGGAATTAAAATGTCCAGCCTCAAACTCTAGTCCTGGTTAGTGTGTTTCTTTTCCTTCCTTGGATTGACACTAAGTTGGGAGAAGGATGAGGTATGGCTGGTTCCATGGGTGAGATATGGCTGGTTTCAAGGATGAGGTATGGCTGGTTCTATTTCCTGTTGCTGTGATAAACCATTTCAGCAAAAGCAACTCAAGAGAGAAAGGCCTCATCTGGCTCAGTTCCCAGTATTGTCCATCACCGAAGGGCAATCAAGTCAGCAAGAAATTGTAGCAGCTCATCACACACATTAGATCCACAAGACAGAGCAGAGAGCAATGGATTAATGCATGAATGCCAGTGTTCAGCTCACTTTCTCTACTATTCTACAGTCCAGAATCTTCTGTTTAGAGAATGTCCCACCCACAGTGGGTGGGAATTGCTACATAACCCAATTAAGACCATCTTTCACACGCATGCCTACAGAGCAACTTAATCTAGACAATCCTTCATTAAGACTCCCTTCCCACATGATTCTAGACTGGGCCCAGTTGACTTCAAAATAACCCATCCCAGCTGGTCCTTTGTTTTCCCTCTTGGCTCTTCTGTGGTCCATTCTCAAATGTGGATGGGGCAGGAGAAAAGAAGGGATAGAAAATGGCTTACATGGAGAGTGTTATTTGATATCAGGTCCCCCAGTTCTAATCAATGCTTGAGCTGATTTTTTTTTTCTTTTCTGGGTACTTTCTCATATTTCTATCTTGATGGGGCTCATAATGAATCTCTCTTGTCTGAAATTCTCTCTACCAAGAGGCAGACATATGTTGTATAGGTGGTGTTAGAGTTTGAATATGAAATGTCCACCCCCAAGCTTTTGTGTTTGAACTCAGATTTTCTGCCAAGAACTTATTGAGTCAATCCATATGATGCACTTGAACAAGTAGCAGGTGCCTCATATATATATAATGTTAGCTACTAACACTATGTTAACTTACATATTTTCTGATCTAAACACAAATCTGTTATTGTGTCTTTACTGTTTATAGGTCATGTTCGATGTTTATTGTAACCCTCCAAACAAAGAGGAGGATTCCAAGTCTTGCATTTGATTTGCAATTAAAATAGCACAGAGAACAGGTCAGATACTCTCCAGTGATAATCTTGGTTTCTATATTTCTGGAGACTGCCCTAGTTAGGGCTTCTATTGCTGTGAAGAAACACCATGACTACAGCAATGCTTATAAAGGAAAACATTTAATTGGGACTGGCTTATGATTTTAGAGATTTAGTCCACTATCATCTTGGTGGGGAGCATGGCAGTATACAGGCAGACTTGGTGCTGGAGAAGGAGCCAACAGTTCTTGCTAGGATTTTATGCATATTTTGGTATGGTTTGCATTTACCTGGTTATCTGTTGGTGGATTTCTACATATGCAGGTGGGAATGCTGCTAGAAGGCAGCTGCGAATAGCAGGAGATTCTTAATGCTGTTTCTATGTAGAAAGGAGCTTTATTGTAGGATGAATATGGTTATGATTAATAGGAAGATTATGATTATAATAGCAGAGAAAACAAGAAAAGAGAGAGAGAAAGGAAGAAGAAAGGGAAAAGGAGAGTGGAATACAAGCACTCCCAAGAGAAGACAAAGGGAGAGGAAGACGCGCGTGGGAACCTTGCTTTAAATGGGGCTTGACGTCAGAGCTCAGTGGCCAGCTCTAGACTCTAACAGTCCTGCCTCTAAATCCTCAGGCAGCAGGAAGAGAGAAGGAGCATTGGGCCTGGCTTGACCATTTGAAACCCCCAATGCCTACTCCTAACAAGCTTCCCCTAACACCTACTCCAATGAGGCCATGCCCCCTACTAATGTCATTCTTTCTGAGCCTATAAGGGCCATTTTTGTTCAAACCATCACAGACACCCATCAGAGGGAGATTGTTCTGATGATTCTGACCTGCTTCCTAGCTGGGGCCTGAGGTGGGAAGATTCTGAAGGTGAAGCATGAGACCAGATGGCAGGCACTGTCTGACAAATGACAGTGAGGTATTTACAGCCCTCACCTCTCAACTGTGACTCTTGAGCAAAGCCAATGATACTGTGTCATGTAAAATAAGAACATCTTCTGTTTCCCATGTAGAACCTGCCAGAGCCTAAACAATGCAGAAAAGATAGTGACAGCCTGCTTGCTGTGCTCCTGACCCCACTGCACAGCCAATGCATGAGAAATGTCTTCTTTGAAAACAAACATCTATTCATCAAGTCGCCCCTCACTAGTATAGTATAATTATCTCTCCAAAGTTATGGATGAAATTATAGGTTTCTGACAAAAAGCCTATGATGCTCAGACAGGTTTGGCTGTGTTGCTTGGCTCTTAGAAAAGGATTGGCCTGCCTCTGCTAGCTGCTTGTGCCACTAAAAACTCCTATATATGTCTGTATATGCCATGGATATGTGGGTGACTGTGGAATCCAAAAGATGTGCTGGATACCTTCACTTCAGCACTTACAGGAAGTAGAGGGCCCCCTGATCTGGGCTCCAAGAACTGAGCTAAAGTCCCCTGGAAGAGCAACAGGTGTCGTAATCACTGAGCCTTCTTTCCAGCCTCCAATCTCTCTGTTGATTTGATTTGATTTCTATTTGATCCCTTTTGTCATTGTTATTGTGATCCAACTGAGTAAAACTTCTCCCAAGCACCATTTATATGACTACAAGGGTAGCATATGTTCAAAGAGCCTATCATATCTAACTGTGTTTATCTGAACATAGACAAGTCTCTTTACAGGACACCATCATGAGCCCTGATAATACAGTTTGTAAAACAGCAGAATTTCAGAAACTTACATTTTTAAAATTTAATTTTCATGCATGTGTTGTACATGTGTGCTTGCAGAATACCACATGTGTGTAGTTCCCATGAGGGCCAGAAGATGGATAAGCACCCATGGAACGGAGTTGTGAGTGGCTCCAGGTGGGTTCTGGGAACTGAGCCCTTTGCAAAAGCAGGAAATCCTCTTCACCACTGAGCCATCTCCCAGCCCAGCCTTAGTGTTTGACAGTAATTTGACTGTCAGTTACCCTCCTAGGAAGGGGCTGAGAAGCCATTAACTTAGCAGACTGTGAGGTCATTCACTGTGCTGTCAACCTCCCACGTCTTTCTTAGAGAGATGGCTTCATGGTGACTCATTTCTCCACACTGTGCCATGACCCCACCCCACCCCCAACCTGCAGAAACCTGAAAGAAGAGGTTATGTTCATCATTTCTCTCCTTTTCTGCCCACTAGCTCTTGCTTGCCTCCACCCTATTTGAACTAACCTGGCTTCCCTAAGTCACCGTGACTCCTGGGTGACACTGCTTTCTGGAACCTTCTCCCTGTCCTTCAGGTGTTCCTTCGAGTCCTTTCTTGGCTCCTATCTGTTCACACTTGGTTCTATTCACAGAATCGGTGCCAGTCTCAGCAGATAAAGGCTCCCCAGGCTCCTTTAGCCAGCATCTTGATGTTCTTCAAGTCCCCATGAAACTTTATCTATGGCTTTCTCCATGAAACCTTAGCTATGGCTTTTCTTGTTTCTCACTAGACGTTTGCAATACATAATATCCCCACTTGTTCTTTTGGACATTCACCAAAATGTTCAATCACCTTTTGGATATCCCAAAGCAATGTGACTATATTTTTGGTCTTCCTCCTCAAGACCTGCCCTTCTTCCTAAGTTCCAGGAGACACTGCCTTCTGAGGAAGGAGTACGGCAACTTGATCCTCTGCTCTTCCTTGCTTCCTGCAGCAAGGAGAAGTTGATGGATCACATCTTTAAAACCCAATCAGACGGTGTTTACTGAGTGACATCAACATGCTTTAGAAAAGAGGCTAGTGATGTTTGCCTGTGAAGGGTCAGGTTTCATGAGTGACACCTTCTCTATCCAAAACTAAAGAGTCATAGTCAGTTTCTCAAGGAATGGGTGTGATGGTACGCTAGTGAAATTTTTATATCTAGATAGTAAAATGTTAATTTTCACTTGTCATAAAATTATTCTTTTCATTCTCTGCCAATATAGTTATATACATTACAGCTGCCCGTGAACAGCATGTATAACAGGCTGTGTGTGGAGTAGCATATACCATCTAGAGTTGTGTAAGTAAACTCATACATTTGTAAAACCAAACCAACTAAAAATGCATTCACAACATATTCATCATTAAGCAAAGAATGACTGAATTTAAAAATAACTTTCATTTGTGGCTCATAAGAAAAAAAGCAATGAAGTGTGTTTGACTTGGGTTCTGCATTTTACCACACTTTACTTTAGGAGCTTATGCTATGGGTGAGACATTCTTTATTGTTTCTCTTCCTTTATGTAGCAGTTCTCTGGTCCAGGGCCTTCTCCAGCTAAGTAGGCCTGACCATCTGCCTCTCACCCTTCTCTGTTCTGTGTATTTAAAGCAGTAACAGCCACCAGTCTGCCTCTCAGTCCAACATTGTCTAGGTCTCTCTTGGGGTTCTCCCCTCCTTGTGATCAAGTGTGGTGGGAGCAGACTTGAGTTTGGGCTTTGAAGGAAGAATAAACAGTAAAACCTGACAAAATCCTTTATCTGCTCTGGCACATTATTTTATTTGGAGTGTGTTTGCAATTTTGTGTGATGCATGAGTACATATGTATGCTTGTGTGTGCGTGCGTGTGTGCGTGCATGCATGTGTGTGTGTGGTGTATATGTCTGTGTGTGTGTGTGTGTTTCCTCCTGGTGATGTCAATGTGGCAAGGGGTCCCCAGAGCAAGTTGGACAGCTAGACAAGCCATGTTAGTGAGCCCTGGCTTTAGACAGATTCTCCCTGCATCAAATAAGGTAGAAAGGAAATGGAGGATGGTTCCTGACATCAACCTTGGGCCTATACATGCCAGGACACTCATATATGTGCCAAAATACGTACACCACATGTATACGACACATGCATGAAAATAGATAAAGAAAAAATACAACCACTGCTGACCATTCTCAGTCTTGTACCTCCATACCCTACAGTCTCTCACTCCTAAAGGCATTTCTCCCATGCCATCTTTTTTTTTTTTTTTTACCAGTTTAAGTATTCACCAGGCCTGACCCTTCCATGTTTAGCTTCTGAGAACAGAGGAGATGGGGAGTGTTCAGGGAGGTGTGGCCAAGGGCTTGGCATTCCTTTTCAACTTCCCACTTCTGATGACTTTGTAAAGGACAATCAAAGAGAGATGAGACAGCTTTGATTGCACCCACAACAGGATGAATCTGTACTGGGGTGACTTAATACCAGAATTAACCACCAATCCTAACCTGGCATAGGAAAGCTGTGACCAAAGGACAGACAGAAAACAGGGGATTCCCTTATAAAGTGAGACAAGTTGGTGTCTACAAGCGGTCCCCTGAAGGTGGCCATGAGCTTCAGAAGAAGGAGTTACCCTACATGGTAACAAAGATGCTTTATTGTCTGTGTTTCTGCATGCTCTAGAAATACATTTGATATGGTCAAAGACTTCCCTGCTCAGAACAGCTGTGAAGATGTGATGGAGAGTCTCCCAAGGTCTGAAGAATGTTTTCTTCTTCCTCTTTCTTTTCTCAGAAAGGAGGCTTGTGAGTACCCACCCATCCAATTACTGCCGGCTTATTAACCCTGATCAGACTTAACATCCACAGTGTATCTTCCTGCTTAACTAACTTTCTCTCCATGGCCATGTATTTGCACTGCTTATGAAGAGCAAGGGAGGCATGGCCCTCTTTCATTAGGAAAACATTCCTGGATCGAGTGGAAACAGAAACATGGTTCAGAATTACCTTTCTCAGAGGAACTGGGCACTAAATCTTGTGGAAGGAAGTGGGGTGCTAGCCTGTGTGTTTTCCTACTCCATATCCTCCCTTTATGACCTTGTCTGTAGGCTCTACCTCCTGACCCTCCCAGCAAAGCCATCTTTTAAAGAGCACATCTGAACAATCTAGTCACTCCTCAGAGACTCTCAGATGTCCATTTCCCTGCTGACCACAAATAAACTTAAAATTTTAACAAGATGGTCAAGTCTTCCTTTGAGTTAGGTCCCTAAGGCTTCCTAGCATCATCCCTGTGTCCTTTCTTGCCTCCCTGGAGGTTTGGAAATCCCCAGGGCTCAGGCACCAAGTCCCTATACAGCAGGCTGTTTCTATGACCTCTCTACACCCAGCAGCCCATGTGCTTTATGTGTCTCTGCTATGACAAGCTCCCTCCATTTAAAATCTTTTTTATCTCTGTTCCCTTGTTTAAATCCTTCAAGGTCAAGTCCATCTCATCTATAAAAATGCCTTGGTTCTTTGTAGCCAGTCTCCTACTGTTGGTTTTGAGTGTGAGAAGACACACACACACACACACACACACACACACACACAACATGGCATCTCTTTTGAAGAGAGATGGTGGGTGGGCACAGGCTTACATAACCATGTTAAGGGGCATGCCTCTGTGCACGGTATGGGTTTATGTAACCACACCCAGGGGCATGCCTCCATACGAGGTATGTCCTGCGGGAGCCCTGTTAGCTTCACCACGTGGAGTGCCAGGGATCCTTACACCTAACACTATGTTGGGTTCACCATGTGGAGGGTCGGGAACCCTTACACCCACAGCACTTCGGCGCTGTCTTTGCTAAGTCTCCCTTCCTTCCATCCTCTATCCTGTTGGTTTGATCATACATTTGTTCAGTCCATGGATATTCATTAGTGACCAGTTCTGGACACTGTATCCAGAACCCAAGATGAAGTTGAGTGTGAGAATGAATTTCAGTTTCTTCCTGACTACATGGGCAGCAAAGAACACCCTCCTAGGACCTCAAATAGCAGAGTGGAGGAGGGGACCAGACCAATGGAGTATTCTATAGTAGGGGAGAAGAACAGACAGTCTGCTTTCTCCCACTAGCTAGCTTTTGCCAAACTGATAACGCAATCTGAAGGCATACTGGATTGCTTGTAAGAACTGAGGAGATATTCAGAAGTGTGTGACAAAAAGCCAGCAAAAGAAAGAGAGCCCTCAGACAGTTGTTCTGTCTCTAAAGAGAAGAAGAGCAGCTGTACAGGAAGCTCTCTGAGAAAACGTGGCTTATGAGCCGAACTGTATCAGAGGAAGTTAGAGATCGTGGAAGCACTCAGTTCTCAGCCGAGAGCACGCTGAAACCCAGTCAGCTGTACCTGTTATTATTATTGTTGCTGCCATTTGTCTGTTTCTATGAAATCATTAATGCCAACAAGGTCTAGTAGTCAGTCCCTCTTCTCTGGGAGACACACTCCTAAATGCCTGTGGAAGCTCTGTATACATCCAGTTGAACCCTGGATATTTTATGGTGGTTTTTACCACTCTCTATACATCTACAGTATTTAGTTTATAAATTATAACCAGAATAAAATTAATATAACAATAAAATAAAACAATTATAATAATATGCCATAATATCAGTTATATAAATGCTGTCTCTGTCTCTTTTCCAGCTACTACAAGGTAGGTTGGTTGCATGTCCCATGCAGAATGAAATGACATGGAGAAAGTTTTATCATGCTACTCAGAAAGATAATTGAAAGTTTATAAGCTTTTTGTTTTTAGACTTTTCCCCTGGATATTTTTTGATCTTGGTTAACTGAAACCATAGAAAGTAAAACCGGGGCTGGAGAGATGGCTCAGTGGTTAAGAAAGTAAAACCATTGATAAATAACCTACTGTACTTCCTAATTCTTTTGGAGCTGGACTCTTTGGGATGGAAATGTATTAGGAAGACACACTACTGATCGAGTCAAGGGTTATGGTGAACTTAGAGGCAAAACTGTTGTTCAAAGAGAGTGGGCCATATATGGGGTATATACCATTTATTTGGTCCTTGTTTTAGGTTATGAACTGGGCTAAGTATGACCCTGATACATGTTAATTTCATGTAATCTTTAGAAAAATACTCCAGCATTGGTGCTGTTATTGTCCTGGTACAGATTAGGACAGTGAGGTTACCAGGAACACAGACTGTTTGCTCAATGTCACACAGTGAGTAGACTCCATAATTTAATCACCTCTTTGACTGTTTTGTTCATTCTATTCTCTCACCTACCATGTCCGTGGCTCTCTGAAAAGATAGTATTGATGGTGATGTGGCTTAGGATGTTACTCTCAGGGCACAATAACAGATTGAAACTCTGGGAAGTTGCATGATGTGCCAGCGTATTTGGATGTCAGGATGAAAACACTGTCTCTGGCTGTTACTCAAGGGCTCCTTCCACTGTACATGGCTGACTTGTTCATGAACATGACTTCCAAAGCATACATGGCAGCTGCTGCTTCCACCCCTGGGCTGACAGAGCCACCAAGCACCCAGGGACTGCAGTCTTCACTGACAGCCTTATTCTGTTCTTGTCTGGGTTACTCAAAGGTCAGTCAGACTAATGGATGATGGTGGCTTTGCAACCCATGTTCAACTTAAAAGGTACAATGGCTGCCAGATTCCTATTTTGAAGAGGAACTCTGATTGGAGCCAGAACGGTGAATTAGGGATGATTTTGTGATTGGTTTTAGAGAGTAGATCAGCTACAATTCAGAAAGATGATGCATGGGGGAAAAAGAAAACCTAAATTTCCAAGTAGACTTCTGAGAAGCATGAAAGGTTGTTCTGAAATATTTCACCAAAGTCTTTTGAGGCCATTAAGAAAGTGCCCAGGCAGAACCCAAAAGTACATTAATGGCTACTTCTACACAGCAATTGAATTATAGTGTCACTTTCCACCTAACCTGAATCACATTGAAACGGTATTTTGAAAATTTGATACAAGCATTCTGATTTAAAAACGGGTTGGCTGATTCCCCTAATACAACCTTTTACCTTCTCCCAGTAAAACCTAGGAAGACAGAGAAAATGTTACAGATAGAATTTTAAATCTTTGAATAAGGACTGACAAGTGACAGCTAGAATATAGGACAAGATGACAAACAGTCAGTGAGATTGTCCCAGGGATGTAGATTTTTGTCCTCTTGTTCTGATATTAGGAACAAGGTAAAGCAGCCGACTGAAAACACAGTGATAATAACCGAAATCCATGCGCATGTAATGCTGACTGTCTGTAGCATTTCGCACAAACCACGTCCCAGGACTTCTCAATGACCCTGACACGGGCACTATCAGGTCTTTCGTGTTTTCACATGAAGCACAGAAAGGCACAGAGCCAGCAATTCCGGGAGTCAAGATTACAGTCCTATGCTCCAAGTTCAAAGATAAAGGGAGTTCCTCCTCAGCCATCTGGGCAGCCATATCTCTACATTGTCCAGAGATGACAAAGAATAATGTTGAAACTTCGGTGCCAAACAGCAAAACATCTAATGGGGAATTAAGTCCAAGGCCATGACCATAGAGGCCCAAGACCTTATGTAGAGTGCTATGGTATTTTCAAATAACCTGAATTGATCTCTTATATAGTAAAGTCATTTCTAGATTCCATGTAATACTAAATATAGCATAAATATTACACAAATATTTGTTTCTTGAATTATTTGAGGAATATGCAAGAAAAAAATGTCTGGGCATTCTCAATACAGAACACATTTTTCTCTCAAATAGTTTTGATCCTTGGTTGACTTTGCGATTTGGAGCCCTTAGATATGAATAGCAAAGTTTATATCTATTAACTCCTCGTTCCTTTCCCAAATATACTATATGATATATTTGGAAGAAACATGCACTAAAATACATTTAGCTACAGATAATTGAATAAAAAAATTGTTTTTAAGAGTTCAACTAAAGGTTTACGAAAGTCACGTGTTTTGAGGTTCGCAGACCAGCAACAATGGGAAGCTAGAACCACCACAGGCCTGGAGGGCATGTGGGGAATTCTAAACTGTAGGTGTGTGTATTTATAGGTACGTGTTCAGGGGAATGCACATGGAGGCCAGAGGTTGACATTTTCTATCCTCTACTGTTTTCTACCCTATGTTTCAGACAGAGATTCTCGAGAAGGGTAGAACTTGCTGATTCAGCTCAGCTAGCTGGTCAAGAGGCCTTAGGGGTTTGTTGCCTTCCTAGCACCAGGGCTAGATGCTCACACTGCCCCTCTTTATACCTATAAGGGAAAACTCTACCTACTGAGCCATCTCTCAAGCTCTAAGGGATGCTGTGTTGAAGTGGGTTCATGAATTTTTCTTCTCTGCATGGGTGGTCTGGACTTGACTCTGCAGCAATGGTTAGTGTGTGTAAAGGAGTTGACTGGAGATTCAAAGGCACATGACTTACTTCTTGTTTTCTCTCTTCAATGGCATCTTCGTGGACTGGGGAGGGAATCCACTACCATCCATTTCAGAACCCTAAGTACCTGTACCTACCACAGGGGAGGACCCTGAGGCCTTGTGCCAGAGACCTGGTTACTGCTCTTGGATCAGCCCCTGTAGAGCCTGTAGAGGACAGCAGTCTCAGCAGACATCTTTGATCAATATTTCCTGACAGACTCCAAGCCAGAACCACCAAGTCAAGCAGCTTCCAGACTCCAGAAGATGTGTGATGATAGATGATTGTTGCCAAACTGGAGGAGAGATAATTTGTTACATTGCATCAGATATTTAATCCATGGAGAAAAGTATTTCTAGAGAGGTAAAGGGTTAGGGTTAGGGTTAGGGTTAGGGTTGGGGAGGCGCTTCCAAGCAAGGGCTGTTGACACTGAGGATGCTGCTGACCCAGAGGATGCAGTCACAGCTAGAACAACATGGTCCAGGCTAGCACAGTGAGACAGATAAAAAATCCTATGTTTCTGTCAATGCATAAATGGACCAAGCCTAACACAAGATAGAAGATAAGTGAACCCCAGTGCAACATATTATCCCTGGAGCAAGAGTAGAGCTGAGTATGTCACAGAACAGATGTTATAAAACCAACAGAGAATACGGAGTATATTTAGATTAATCTCACTCCTGGGCAGTATTCTAATATGGCTTTGATCAGAGAAGGAAGACCGGTTGGGGCTATGAAAAATAGGGATGTACAATATGGATTGACCCTTTGGGAACTGTGGGAGCTGTCTAAATAGTTCATACATGGGTTGCTGGTTCTGTTGTAGGCGGATGAAGCCTAAAGTCATCAAGGCATGCAGTACTGAAGGCAGATGGACAGTTATTGGTGGCAATAGACCTGTAACCCCTGAAGACAGACTGGAACCTGCATCTGCCATCATCACCAAGTGTGCCTGGAGTGGGCTCTGTGTGGAACTGGTTCAGAAGATGATGAAATTGAAGGCATTGCCTGATGAGATCTAGAAGAGCTACGGATGTTGTCACACCTCATCAAGCTGGCCAAGGAATGTGACACTATGAGCGGCATTACGTTCTGGTGTTCTACATCAATCTGAGAAAAGTTTGGGCTCAGACTTGTGGCCATCCTCCTGCCTTTTCCTCTCCAAGGCTAGGATTAAAGGAGTGAATCAGCATTCCCAGCTCACATGCGCTCAGCTGTCTTTTGTGACCCAAGTCATCTAGAACTATATAAAGAGAATTCTGGAACATGGTTCCAACTAAACTAACAAAACAAACCTACCAGAAACTTTTAAGGAGCAAGATACAATAACAGCAAAATAAGGCACTAAAAGAACAGCCTACCACAGATAAACCAGCTTTGTTCTAGAAAGCAAGGACAATTTTGTGTTAGAAAAAAAGTCTATTAATATACTGACAGCTTTTCAATATGAAAACCCACATGATAATTAGCAATTGATGACAAAAAGCATTCAGACTTAAAATGCAATATTCATGCACAATTGAGGAAAAGAAATGTTCAGAGAAAACTAGGGATGGCAGTGTGGTGGCTAATACTGGTTTCCAACTTGACAGGGTCTAGCCTCACGTGGGCTTTCCCATAGGGCACTTCTAGATTAGGTAAATTGAGGCGAGGTGGGAAGCCACTCCAACATGACTGCATCTTTTCAAGGACTAAGATCTAGAAGAGCTACAGGCCCAGCTGCTGTCATACTTCATTTGCTAGACAAAGGAGCATGACATCCTATGAGCAGCCTTAGGTTTTGGTGTTCTGCACCAGCTTTGTGAGTGTGAAGATCCTGAAACAAACCAAAAATGGCAAGGAACTGAGCATCACTGTACATCTCTTCCTGCTTCCTGGCTGCAGATGCAATGTGACTGGCTGTCCCAGGGCCTGCCGACATTCTTTGCCCAAACAGAGCCTGCCCTTGGGTTCGTTTGCTGTCAGGCATTTTGTCACAACAACAAGACAATGGCAGATGCAGGAGGCTGCTCAACGTGAAGCATCTCAGCAGGGAGAGCCTGTGTCTTCCTTCATGCAGAAGCATTCCCACCAGAATTGGAGGGCAGAGCTGTGGCTTCCGTGGCTCCAGCTTACCATTCTGTGAATTACATCTGCCATAAGAAGACACGAGGCAGGAATGAGGGGGTTGCTGGAGAGGAAGAGACAAAATTACTGTTATTTGCAGACAATGTGATTATATATCTTTTAAAACTAGAACTGGAAGCTCCTGACATTAGTTCTTAATACATAAAATAGTGACATACCAGAAAAATGTATAAAATCCAGTGAGTCTCTCTGTGCCAGCAACACACTCAGACAATGTAATGGGGAAAGAAATTCAATTACGACCGAAATTGGGAAACGTTAATGCCTTGTGACATCGATAATTTTTAGAAACACAGACCATTTATTTTGTTGAATGCCTCTCAATTTGGGTCTATCTACTGTATCTCTGATTAGATTACCGGTATTCCTTTTTGATAGGACTATCCACAGTACCTATCTACTGTCAAAGACTAGTTTTCTCTTTTAGTTAAAATATCTCATGGCAATTTATTTTGAAATTGTGTAAATATCCTATTTTTTTTGTCAAAGTATTTCTTATCACTGATTTTAAATGATGATACAGTGTGGTGAGGGTTGTTCTTTTAGTTGGTTCTCTTGAGAACAGAGTCTGGTCCCATGCTTCCTGGTCTTAGACTTATCATCATGAGAAATGCTGGAAGTTGTAGTCTTTATTTAAGAATCCAGTTCTAGGACTTTATTCTATTCTAAGTGATGAGATGATGTATTAGGTACTGATGGATGAAGGTCTGCTAAAGAATGTTATTTAAAGATACTGCTTTTGTGTGTGTGCATGCATGTGTGTGTTTGATCAAGTGTGTATTTGTGCATGTGTGTGTGCATGCATGCATGCACGAGTGTGTGATCATATGTTTATTTTTGTATATGTGCATGTGGGCATGCTCTCTCTCTCTCTCTCTCTCTCTCTCTCTCTCTCTCTCTCTTTCTCTCTCTATCCCTCTCTCTCTGTGTTTGAACACATGCTAGGAATTTAACCTAGGGAATTCCTGCACATTCTAGATAAACATTCTACTACCAAGATACATCCTGAGACTGCTTTCTTACTTTATATTTTGAGAAAAATCTGCAACCGTCTCTCATTAAGTTTTCTAGCCAGGCTTTGAACTTGTGAGTCCCCTGTCTAAGGGGCCAGTGTATGTTCAGACCACATGGCACTGATATGGCCACAGAACACTGCTTCAGCCTCTTAGATAGCTGCAACTATAGGTCTACATCTGCAAGTCTGACTAAGAGCTTTGAAAAATTGAGTGTGCTTATTGAATTTAGTCTTTTGCTGCACTGCCATTTGGGCTGCATTTACTTCCAAGGTTAGGTTTTGTTACCCTGGCCATTGAACGCTGTGCCTTAAGCATGCTAGGAAGCTCCTTCCACTGAACAAACCCACTAGCCCTGCGAGGGTAGTTTTACAGGTAATTCTCAGCTTTTCTTTTCTTTGCTCTATTCGCCTTGTGTTTGACAATAATATATTTTTATCATAGTAATAAGTCCCTAGAGAAGCCCAATGTACAAACCATTTTTCCTGTATATCTTCCTGTGCAATTTTATGGACAATGTGTTATCACACTGGAACTCAGGAACAAGAGTCCACGGAGCAGGCGACAAAACAGGTGGGATCGCTGAGCTCCGTTCTGTAGCTGTCCAAATGTGACATTTGATCCCGGCATATCCATCCAGTCACACCATCTTACTTAGCTGGACTGATTTAACCAGCAATTGACCCAGGATTCCGGGCAAATTTTACAATTTGTAGTATACTTTCATGTGCAGTATCTCACTTATGAAGTGATGACCTTCTTACGGTCATTTAAATCTGATTGTAGAGAAAATCTCTAGGATTTCATTGAAAACTGAAGTCCCTTGGCCTCTGTAGACCTGCCTTCCCTGGCTTAGAAACACTGCAGTAGACAGATGAGGATGTGAGTGATTTATCTGTTCTTTATTAGCACTTGACTGTAGGCCAAACACTAGGGAACAGTGGGTAAGAGACCCAGGATGTGAGCTGTGCTGAGTGTCAAAAAGTGAGAAATCAGGAACAAAGGACATAAATTTTGGACTTTTTTTTTAGGTTTTATTTTGCATTTAGTTTTTATTGTATACGATTAGCATAACATTTATCATTGTGGCCTTTTTTTTTTAACATTCCTGCAATTCTTTTTTTTTTTAATTTAAAAAGGTGGGTTTTTTTTTCTATATTTACCACTGTTCCCCTCCCTTCCCTCCTCCCAGTCCCTCCCAGTCCTCCCTCAGTTCCCCCACCCTACCCCTCCATCCATTCCCCAAGGAGGACAAGAAGTCCCAAGGTGGGTCAGTTCAGTCTGGCACATCCAGTTGGTTGAGGTAGGTCAGAATCCCCCATTCCAGTATTAAGGCTGGGTTAGGCGTTCTGCTGTAGGGAATGGGCTCAGTTCATGCACCAGGAACATAGTCTGATCCTAATGCAGGAGGCTCCACAAACTGCCCACACTGTTTGACAATCATCTACCTTTGGAGGGTTTAGTTCCTTTCACTGAAGGTTTCTCAGCAATTGTTTCTGATTCAGTGAGCTCCCAACTGATGGTCAGCCATCTCTGTGGGTCTCCTCCTCATGATCCAGATCCCTGTTCATATACTTTCTTCTTCCTCTCTCTCTCTCTGTCTCTGTCTCTCTCTCTCTCTCTGTCTCTGTCTCTGTCTCTCTCTTTCTCTTTCTCTCTCTCTGTCTCTCTCTCTGTCTCTTTGTCTCTCTCCCTCTCCCTCTCCCTCCCTCCCTTCTTCTCTCTCTCTCTCTCTCTCTCTCTCTCTCTCTCTCTCTCTCTCTCTCTCTCTCTCTCTCCAGCTGGACTGGGAGCTCGACCTGGTACTTAGCTATTGATCTCTGCTTCTTGCCTTTATCGATTGCTGGATGAAGGTTCTATAATGACATTTAGAATAGTCATTCATTTGATTATAGAGGAAGTCCTGTTTAGGCACCCTCTCTACTATTGCTTGGGATCCTAGCCTGGGGCATCTTGTGGGTTCTTGGAGGTTTCCTTAGTACTAGGTTTCTTTCTAACTCCACAGTGCCTCCCCCATCAAGATATCCATTGTTTTCCCTCTCTGTTGCCCCTCTCACTCAGCCATCTCCATCATCAACCATCTCTTTCTCTCATGATTTGTTCCCACCTCACCTTGCTGACTCCCTGTTATGATCCCAACTTTCTCAGGAAATCTTCCCTATTTCCCCTTACCAGGTGGATCCCTGGATGTCTCTCCTATGTTCCTCCTGTTATCTACCTGTTCAAGGGTTGCAGCCTGGATAGTCTTTGCTTTATGTCTAAAATTCACTTATGAGTGAGTACATACCAGGGACATGGTTCTTTTTTCAGATACCTGATTTTGGGGTTTTTTTTTGTGCTTCATTTTTCTCATCTTCCAAAGGAACAATTGAAGACTTAATTGTGTTAGTCTATAGTTCTTCTGTGGTTGGTTTGTTACTTTTTTCCAAGCCTAGCACCCTCTAAATCCTTTGAGATATGAAAATGTTGAAAACTCCAGCGCCCTTGCAGTGTAGTTGCAAAATGAACATCATAGGGCACCTGACACTGAACAGGTTCATATCACAAAGGGGACTATTTTAGTTTTGCCCTGACAACCATAAGCATTGAGGAAAAACCTGCATTTTGACATCTAGTGTGATCTAGTTCTTCAACTCGCTTTCCACCCCAACCCCAATGAAAAACAATTGACCCCACTGTGCAGAGAGACATTATAAATCAGGGTGCAGCTGTTAGGCTTTATGCAAGAGGGCAGCTCGTAATACTCTGGGCTCAATTAACAATGCCTCAGTTCTGCAGTGACTTGGGAGAAATAGGTAACAGAGAGTTCATACTCCCTATTCCTTGAAGATGATGCCTTGCGCTGCTATTTATAAAAATAGCCTTTTTGATGGACCCCACATGCTGGCCTTCTCTGGAAGAGCCATAGAAAGCAGTCTGAATAAAATGAGCTCCTTATGGAACAAAGTCAGATTCCTTTGTGTTGAGAATTTCATAAATGCATATTTTTAATCAAACTACCCCACCCTTTGCCTATTCCTCTTTCATTCCACCTGCATGTTCTCTCTGTGTGTTTCTCTGTGTCTCTGTCTCTCTCTCTCCCTCTCTCTGTCTCTCTCTGTTGCTCTTTAGAACCCTCTGAGACCACCTGGTGCTGCCTGTGTGTGCTTGGGTGAAGGACCATCTCCTGGAGCACAGGCAGCCTCTCAGGAGCTGCACCTCTAAGACAGACTCTTCTTCCTCCATCAGTCATCAATTACCAGTAGCTCATTAGATGCAGCAGTGACTTCATGAGTCCTCCCTAATCCATGCTGGGACTTTTGGCTGGCTTGACCTTGTGCATGTAGTCACAGCCACTGTGAGTTTGTATGTGTGCAATGGACCTTTCATGTCAGAAAATACAGTTTCAGTACAGAATACACTTCCCCAGCTCTTATAATCATTCTACCCCCCTCTTCCATAGTGATCCCTGAGCCGCTGGAGGATGTGGGGTTTCTCTACCCCCATCCTCTACCCCACTCCCACTTCTTATTAATTCTTGAGTTGCTTCATCTGAAATTTGCTTTGGATAAAGCTTGATGACATTGCCAAAATTTTAATGTTTCCAGTTCTTTTTTTTTATCGAATCAGGGACTAGGAAGAAAACCATGTGGGTTAGGCACCAATCCTAGTGTGGTGAAGACAAATTCTAGCTGTAAACCCACATCACCTTGTAATAATCTGTTTCATTTTCATTTTACCAAGGGAGAAGAATGTCTCATGGATTTAATGTGCTGCTCTAGGCATACAGGACTATCTTCTTGCTGCAGTCTGTGTTCTCTATGCTATACCTTGGCTCTCCAGCCTGGGGAATTCTGGGTAAACTGTAGTCTCTGATTTACTCTGCCAATGTAGAAATGTTTATTCATTCAACAATATTTACTGAATATCCTCTCTGTCAGGGGTGTATGAGGCACTAGGAAATTCACTATTGAACAACAAATGTATAAACGACTCTCCTTCCTCAGAAGGAAGACAGACAAAAAACCAAATAAGAAGTAAAATGCCTAGCGTGTGAGTTGTGCTGAATGCCAAGAACTTCTTCGGCATATGGCTGAAGTTTGAGACACGGTTAATTCTGACATACCTGTTGTGCCTGAAATAACATATGGGTAATAGAAAGTTAAGGAAAAAGTAAGGGTTGTTTGGGCTCATGGCTATGAGATTAAAAGGCAACTGTTCACATTGCCCCTAAAGTCAGAACACACAGTGACAAATGTTAGCTCCCACTCTTCTTATCACACAGTCCAAGACCCCAGCTCAGAAATGATGCTGCCCACATTCTGAGTGGGATTTTCCACCATCAACTAACCTCATCTAGATAATCCCTAACAGACATAGCCAGAGATTTGTCTCCAAGGTGATTCTAGATACCGTCAAAGAGACAGTCAAAATAAACCATCACACTTGTCAAACATACCTACAGAATTTGGGCCCGATGCCAAGGGAGAGTGCCTGACTTCAGGTCACACTACAGAGGAGTCATCTGAGAAGTTCTGGGATCATCTTTATCTGTGGTTCAGTGGCCCTCAGGCTGTGTCTGCCAGATCCTGCACAGACTTGAGAAATGGGGCGTTTGGGAGATTGTGAGGGGCTCAGCAGAGCTGGAGTACAGTGTGTGAGGGACAGAAAGAGACTGGCTACATCTGAGAGAGAACCAAATGGGCTGAAGTAGCTTGGAAATTGTCTAGATGAGAATTGGAGGACCACAAAATGGTTTTGAGGAGAGGAAATGTAGACACACGACAGATCTGGCTCATAGTTGAGCTATAGGAGAGCTTTCTGTGTGACATTCGGGATCTTTGCACATCAGGTACATGTAGGTCACATTCATTACTTGAGTGGCATGCATGTGAAGAAAGGTTGAGTCATAGCCCTTGGAGCCTTCTGAGTGCTTTTCTGTGACACTCCACAAAAGCTAAAAAGAGGAACTCCGTATCCTGTTTTGATGGTTTTTGAGGCTAGGGTATTTGGGGATGATTTTTGCATTAAATTAAGATCCAAGGTCAACCTGATAAAAACTAAGTTTTAGAAGCCCAGAACCAGACAAGCCTAGGGTGAGGGCTAATACATGAAAATATTGTCATTTCATGTCTTCCAAGTGAGGAAGTATTATAATTCCCATATGTTCCTTCCAGAAGGAAGAAGATGTAAAAAGGTGGCTAAAGGCTCACTCTGCAAAAAAGTGTCACAAAACGTCACAAGCTATGAAGGTTTCTGCTATTACTTTTCATTCTTGAGGGAATCCATGGGAGAAAAGATATTTATATTGATTCTATTGATTCCCAAGAGAAGCTTTCCATGTAGTCTGATTCCAGATGCAGCGACAGAATGGAGGCCTTTGAAAGAAATGTGGGCGGGGGAAAAAAGATAAATGGTTGTTTCTCTTGGAAATTGTTAGGCCGTGTAATCTAAAAATGTTTTAAATCTCTAGACAGATGTCCACTGAATGCAGTAATTTCATTGTAGAATACACTAGAAATCATATTTAACCCCTCAACTGTGCATCAGACGGAGAAAAATTATATGTTAGGATTGTGTATAGGGCACATTCCTGTCTGCTAAGTTTGACTGCCACTGAGCACCTCAGGAGCAGCGCCACACTTTCAACGCCATTGTGCACAGCTTAGCCATGAGATAGAGACCCATACATTTACACACAGGAGAAAAGAAAGCCACTTTCCAAGTTTGTTTCCACAGCAACCATATTTCATACTTTCTTCTTGTGTGTCTAAATGTGAGCAGGTTTAACTGGAGGGGGTGGGGCATGTGTTATTAGTGTTTTGTTGGCCATAGGAATTTACCAGGCCCTCTGTGCACACCTGTCATGAACATTCAGGCAAGTGGACCTGAGGTCCTGGCTTACCTTTAGCTAAGACTGAATGTACCACACAGTGAAGTCACATAGATGTAGCACTACAACAGTGGTACATCTGAATCTTAAAAAAGAGCAACCAACAACCTTAAACCCTGCCCTCAAACTTGAGATAGACATACCATGTTGACCTTGAATGGGTGATGGACTTTTGTCAAGACAGAGAACAGGAGTTGGGATGAAAAGACAAATTGTAGATTAAAACCTACACACATAGTTCGTTCATCTGAGACACTGGAGCTGTCCAGGTGGTGGAGGAATTTGGGCTACCCTTAGGGACCCAGTGGAGCTGGCCCACAGAGAAAGAACTGGGGGACTATGCAGCCCCTTCTCCTTTGAAACTGGCTCTCTAGGTTGGCTTCACACCCCTTGACTGCTGCTAGCAAGTTCTTCTTAAGAATGTGTCATTCTGAGTGTGTTTCTGTTTCCTGTAGTCAACCATCCTTAGTCACTGTAGAATGGCTGTGGTTGTATTCTTGTCAAAAAATGATCAAATCCACATGGAGGCCTAGCATAAGGAATTAGATTTCTTTGCAATAATGCTTTAAAATAATGTTTTAAAATAAGCTGTTTCTTTGCCTCCCGCCTTCCCCCAACATCTAGGTAGTGTAGGAAAAGGGGCTCCGTAAATCAGCTCTCTGCAGGTCATTCACTTGAAATACCTGGTGTTCTTCATCTAACAGTTTCAATGAGTCTGAGGAACTACTTGCAACACGTGTTTAATTTAAAGTCTGAAGTGTAAATGCAGAGCATGGGCACTAACACATTGGGATTCAGGTTCAATCTAGGCTTGTAACTGCCATGGGGGGAGGGGGAGAGAAGCAGAGACACAGACAGAGGGAGGGTGTTCTGCTACAGAAAAGAAAATGCCTTCTGCACCCATAGCCTTTTAATTTTGACAGTGAGCTATGCCAGGTGTCCAATTTGAATGACCATTAATCAGGGCAATGGGATGTCAAAGAAGGCAGGAGTCATTAGAAAGTTATTGTCCCTGGAAGGGTTTGCAATTTGCCAAATTAATTCTTACCTGAAGAGACTCATGAGGTTTCAAGTGACATATGTGTCCCATTTATTCCATTGTAGCCGAGGTGGCTGGGCACCGAGGCACCTGATAAAAGCTTAAGTCATTCAGCCTTGAGGGTCTGCATTCTGGAGGACCAGGACCAACTCCAAGAGCGGTAACAGTAAGGACAGTGGAACAGTGGTAACTAAGGAAGTGAGTGTACTAAGGGAACCTAAGTGGGCTGAAATATCTAAGGATATTTAGAGACCAGTGTCAGCAGGGTCAGCTGCTGGCCTTGGCTTGGCAGTAGCATGGGTCTACATCTTCAGTAAGGGGAGGCTTCTAATCAAAGAAACGTACCCAGTCTTCAAGGGACAGAGCTTGTTCTACCCGAGACCTCAAACATTTTGATTAAACCATAAAACTGTCATGAAAAGAGGCATGAAGATTAATACATAATGTTCTTTAGCACTTTAATTTTGTAGAATTCAAAATGTAAGAAAATGAATTTCCTGGCCTCTCGCCAAAGCAGATATAAATAAATAGTGATCGAGGTTCTAATTCCTGAGAATTTTAATAAAGAGAAATATTTATGGTTTAAAATTACCCCTGAAATTATGCAGCAGAGAATAGATAGTTTATGACTTCAGAGAACAAAAAGAAACTTGCAAATACTTGGTCTTGGCAGATCAATTAAGTGGCAATACATGCTACATTATAATTTTAATCACCATGAAATTAAAATATGGTAATGAGTGTTAACATGACTTCATCCTTTCAAACTATGATTTAATTTATGGAATTCTTCCTGACTGCTGCCTTCTTTCTCGGCTTCTTTCTGTCTTGATCCCCAGGCTTCTTTAGATTACAGCCTTTCCGGTGGGTATTATTCAAGACAGCAGCTAACTAAATGAGCGCTTCTCCCCTTATCAATTAAAGATCTTGTAGGCTATTCTTACTCGTTTTAATTTAGTTCTCTTCTCTGCATAAAATATGCAGGGAATTAGAATAACTTGTTTTTTAAGCAGAAAGACTCCTCTTTGGCTCCCATATGGCATATTTTTCCCACTGACACAAAAAAGCAGGCCAAATGTCACTTTGCTTTCCTCAAGGTCACCTTCCTTGAAGTTTGCTCTTGGTATCCTTAAGGCAGCAGCATGGACAGGGCTACTCCCTTGTCTCCCAACTGATGTACCTGTGATGTCACAGCTCCAAGTGTCCTCACGTAGGAAGTCATCTGATGAACACCACGTTTCCCTTTGCCATTTAAACCTTTAATTCTAAGCACCTATTCACAAAGCTCCTTGTTGGTGGGTCTAAAGCTTATGTCCGAAAGGCAAGAAAACATTTTCATAGTAAATCAGAAGGAACGCTCAGCTTTTCTAAGAGAAAAGAACAATGCAAAATGTGGCTCCGTTCTCCTGGTTCCCACTGTGCACTGTCTCTTCCAACATCAACAGTCCTCTGCCTCTGCAGCACCAACTGAACAAAGTGTCCAATGTCTCACATCTGTTCTCACACTAGCTACCCAGATTTAGTGTCATCTCCTCAGGTACTGGCTCTATCCTACAAGCCTCCTATAGACACAAGACATAGGTCCTGGCTTTCCACAGCTTCCTAAAAAAATTTTAGATTTGTTTCATTTTATGTTTTGGAGTGTTTTGCTTGTATGTGTGTGTATGCCTGGTGTCTGAGGAGGTCAGGAGAAGGTGTTCTTGCTGGAACTGGAGTTACCGATGGCTGTGAGCCACATATAGGTTAAACTCATGTCCCTTGCAAGAGCAAGTGCTCTTAACCTCTGAGACATCTCTCCAGCCCCTACTGTACTTCTTACCCCCTACACACACTCTAAATCAAAGTTCATGTTAATTCACTAGAACAGTAGCTCTTGATTACAGCTGAGCAGAAGAAAGAGACTGCGACCCTACCCATTGCCAGGCAGTTGGATATGAAAGAGAAAGAAAAAAATGGTTCATGTTTTGTGGAGAGAGACAGATCTGAAAAGGTGGAAGTGGTGAGGAGCAGGCTGAGATGGGTGACTTGGTACCCATGGCCATAGTGCTGCTGCCAAGGCCCATGTCTGGGTCTGTAGCCCTGCTATAGCCTCTGTTTGTGTTGATGTCCTTGGCTCCTGTTACCATCATATGGTAGATGGGAGGTGGAGCCAGATCGCTCATGCTCATACTTTGGGGGCTGGCTCACTGGTGCCCCTACCAACATAATCAGTTCTTCTGTGCTGCCCCTTCCACCCCCCCCCCCCGAGGTACAGGGCTTGCTATCCTCAGTATTGCAGCTGGTGAGGGGCAGGAATGGCTCTCCTGCTCTCATGATCTTTGGGAGCAGCTCTCGCCTGCCATAGACTATCTAGGGTCCACCAACCCAAGGCCCTTGTAGGCAGAGGCATGGGTATGTTCTGAAAAGAGTCTGCAGACTGTTATTACTGACTTGAGGAATTCCAAAGTTTGGGGTCTCTGTGCCTGGAACTGGGAACAATGACCCCTTCTGTCTCTTAGGTACTCTGTCTTCCTGGAGAGTCTCCCATGATGCTTTACCAAGTATGCTGGTTAATCGTGATTGTCAACATCAATGGACTGAGAGCCACCTAGAAGACAACCTCTGGGTACATCTGTGGAGACAGACACCGTAAAGGCTTTACTGAGATGGGAAGATCCATCATGAATGTGGCCCCTAAGTTCAGCATCCATCTCTCTGCTTCCCGATTTGATGTAGTGTGTGAGCTTCTGCTTCATGTTCCTGACTATGATGGGCTGTACCTTTAAACCACAAGTCAAAGGAAAGCCTAAGGTATCTTACTACAGCAACAGGAAAAAGAAACTATTGAACCAACATTTGTTCTTTGCATTTGGGAATCAGGGTTCTACTTTGTCCTTTATATTGTCTTCCTTCAACCTCCACTCCTAAGAACATTACCTTTCTTCCACAGTGTGGGCAACCCTGACATAGCATTTGAGAAGTCGTTCATTCTGTGTACTGGGTAATCCTAAAACAACAACAACCCCTTTTCCCAAATGCATTTTAAAATTCTAATTCATAGAGTCAAGAATGCTATGAAGGGGTTAGATAATGTACTTGATGACAGGCACAGTAGCAAGACAATCTTGATCAGATTTCGGTACCGACACCAGCATAATCTCTTCTCTTGCACTAACTAGCACGCTCAGCTGTGCCTGTGGGAAACAACCCTGACACTATACAAACCCAGCTCACTTGATTATTCTAGAACATTAGAATTGCATATACGTGAGGCTGGGAATCAACTAAAGAAGTAAATGGTGACTAAAAGTCACTTCAAAGCCCTAAGTCACTCATCAGCTAAAAAACACTAAGCAATCTACTTAGTCCTCACAAGTTGTTGGTGATTTACTTCTAATCCTCCAGCAGATGTCCCTGTAGGAAGCTCTGATGGCTGCCCATGAGGGCAGAGTGGAAGCTTTGAATGAGTTAATCCTGTTTAGTTGAGCATCCCCATCTCCAACACTTCAGTGTTGCAAGTTGTGGAACTCTGAATAACTGATCATCTCCATCGATCCGTGCTCACGTCTCATTGCCTTTGTCTGTTTTGGCGATGGTTTTAGTGTCTTCCTCTTCTCTCTTTATTGCCTTGGATAATTCCTACTCAACTTTTGTCAGTACAAAGTACATCTTCAAGAAAAAAAAAAACAGAAAAGAAAGGAAAAAAAAGTGCATCCTCAAGGACCTTTTTCTGAACTCCAAGCTAACAACAGTATGAGATGCTTTTGTATTGCTGTGATCAAAATGCTCAGTAGAAACAGGTAAATGGACATCTTAGCAGGCTTCTCATTACTGTCATAAATATCATAATCAAAAGAAACTCTGGGAGGAAAGCATTTATTTTCATCTTAAAACTTACAGCCCATCATGAAGGAAAGTCAGCTAAAGCACAAATTCTACTTGGTATTTAATGAAAACTCCGAGCCAGATATTGGGGGGAAGCTGGAATATCAGAGAGAAGACACAAACCACAGTCAGTTTTCACCTAGCAACTTCTCAGGCAGAACAGGGTAAATGTTATTTTCAAGAGTCCTCTTCCACCTGGCCCATTGCTTCTACAGAATACTTCAATGTCTGCCTATGCCTGCCTTAAATATCTTGTCCACCCAGTTGTTTCACTTCCCGGTTCAACTCTGCATCATAAACCTAGAGTTAGGATTAAAGGTGTGAGCTACTACTGTTTGGTTGTTAGGCCCTGAGCTCACAGAAATACAGAAAGGTTTCTGTCTCCTGAGTGATAGGATTAAAGGCCAGAGTCACCAGTCTCTGACCCTCATGGCTTGACTGGGGGTGATTCTATCCTCTGATATTCCAGGCTGATTTTATTAAATATAAAATATATCACCACACAGAGCAGAAAATCAAAGCAAGAACCTGGAGGCAGGAACTGAAGCAGAACCATGGGGGAAATGCTGATTATTGGCTTTCTCTTCAGGCTCATGTTTAAATTCCCCCTTTATACATCCCAAAACCACCTACCCAGTAGTGGCACCACACAGGGTGAGCTGGATCCTCCCACATCAATCATCAATCAAGAAAATGCCCCTCCAGACTTGCCCACAAATCACTCTGATGGAGACATTTGCTCAGGTGAGGTTCCTTCTTCCCAGAGGACCACAATGGAGAAAATACTTTGGCTCATATTGTTAAAGGTTCTCTGTATGTTCACATCATGATGGACCAGGAAGCAGAAAGAATGAATGTTTGGGAACAAGGATTGGTCCATAACCATAAAAGTCCTGCCCCTAGTGACCTACTTTTGCTGGTCCTAAAGGTTCCATGTGGTTCCAAAATAGTACTACTGGCTGGGGAATAATCACTCAGAATAGGAACTTGTGAGGACAGTTCAGATTCAAATCCTAACATGGCCTCAAGTCTTGTCTTTCTTGTCTCTCCTCTGGGGTACATCTACATCCTGTACACCCCTCTCACTGGGAAGCTCTGACCCCTGCTCTCAGAACAGAGAGTATCTCCTGAGATTGGCAGATCAGATCCCCCACCCTCTACAATGCTTAACGATTCCCATTACCTGAGGCTGCACAACAGACAGGTATTGAACTAACCAAATTGGATTTCACCCTCATAGCTGTAGCAAATATTTTTCTCCATTTACTGTTTGTCTTTAATTTGGGTTGTGTGGCATTTTGACATAGAGTAGTTTTTAATTGTTATGGAGTTGAAAGTATTGATCTTCTTCCATTGGTTTTGAGCTTTAAAAAAAGGAAGGGCTGGTTTTAAAGAGATTCTTTGTGACTAAGCTGAGAAAGTTCACCATCTCACCCTTCTCATTGAGAGGGGACAATATGAGGCGGAGACAAAGGAGACAGTGAAGCATCCATTCTCAGAAACCCACAGCTCTTTCTCTCTTCTTCCGAGTAAAGAATGGGATCTGGGTCACAGGCACAGGTCACATTTTGTATCTCAGCTTTTATGGTTTCCATTGCTCTGTGAAAGCACCATCTTCAGGCTAAGCAATTCCATTTGTCTTTCCATTTGTTTCTGTGTTAAGAGCTTTTGGATGAAAGAAAAATAGCAACTTAAGCTCTTTTACTGTTTGCTTATTTTATTTTCTAAATGTGTAAAATGGCAGCTGACTCAGCAGACTCTTTGGCCTGGCTCCCGTGCTCTGTCCTTGGGGTCTCCATCTGAAATGTTAGCTCACCTCTCCCCGACCCCGCCAGCTCCAGGGTGAAGCTTCTGCTGGTCAGCTTCCTCTACTTCTACCCCCTCCTCCTCCCCATCCATACATGCTTGTGTATAACAATCCCACGACACAGATGAAACAAAGGCCTGGCTGACGGCTTCTTCGGTGGTTTATTTGCTCTTCCACCACAGCTAGATTAACACCGATGGGGACTCCGCTAACAGTGAACAACATAGGTATGAGCCCAATCCTCACGAAACTCACAGCCGAGCAGGAGAGTTCACCATTTAATAACTAACTAATTACACAGTTAATTGAGAACTTACAAGTTGCTACAAAAGAAAATGTGTAGGATGATAAGAGAATGCATGAAATGGGGGTGAGGGGGAAGCATTCAGGAGAAACGTCACTGGGAAATGATATTTTAAGGTTGAGTAGGTGGTAGCTAGGTAGCATGGAAGATGAGGGTAAAGGGGGGGACAGGGGATTCCAGGCAAGAGAAGACATGTGCAAAGTCCCTGAGGCATACGGCTGGCTAAGGATTCTGCCTTGCCTCAAAGGGTGCTAGAACACAGTATAAGGTTACGAAAATGGTACCTGTTAAATAGGTAATATGATATTGTGTGAAAAAAATGTTCCTTTTCAGTGTTCTGACATGCTCAGTCTTGGTATGGAAGCATCTAGAGTGTGATTGACATCTGTCAATCCACTGGTGAGACAGAATAGGATCACAGAGAGAAAAGTTCTGGAGTCAGACAGAGTTTATAGCTTAATGTCATCATCTACACCAGGTGAGCAACCCCAGGGAACTTGCTTAATTTTTCTATGACTTATTTCTTTCATCTGCAAAGTATAACCATTTTAATGATAATAATGATAAGAATAAAAAGAGTTCCCACCTCCTGGGATGGTACAGTTCCTCATATAGGATCCTGACAGCACTTCACACTTAGGCCAAGCATGGTAGTATACATGCAGTCCCACAATGGGAGGACCAAGGCAAAAGCCCCAGAAGTTCAAAGCCAAGATGAGCTACATAGAGAGCTCCAGCTTTGCCTGAGTTACACAGTAGGACTCAGTAACTGTAGTGATTTGAAAGACAATGACCCCCAAAGCGAGCAGCACTATTAGGAGGTGTGGCTTTGCTAGAGTGGGTGTGGTCTCATTGGAAGAAGTGTGTTACTGTGGGGACAGGTTTTGAGGTCTCATCATGTGCTCAAGCCACACTCAGTGTCCCAGTTGGATTCCTGTTGCCTACAAGATGTAGAACTCTCAGCTTCTTCTCCAGCACCATGTCTGCCGGCACACTACCTTGTCCCACCATCATGATAATGGACTAAACCTCTGAAATTTAAGCCAGCTCTAATTTTCCATTATAAGTGTTTTCATAGTCATGGTGTCTCTTCACAACCATAGAAATCCTAACTAAGGCAGTAACAAAAACCAGAAGTGAAAACAAAGAAACAGAAACAACTTAAAAAGAGAAAAAGAAGAAGAGGGAGGGTCAGTGGTTAAAAGCACAGCTGCTCCTGCAGAGGAGCCTGTGTCATCAGCACATATCTCTCTACCACCTGTAATTCTAGTTCCAGGGGATAGGGTGCCTGCCTTCTTCTGGCTTTTGAAGGCCACTGAGCACATACATATAGGCATACACTCACAGACACACACACACACACACACACACACACACACAGAAAGAGAGGGGGGAGGGGGAGAGGCATTCATGTACACACACACACAAATGAAAAGCAATACAATAAATCTTTTTAAAAAGAAAAAAAATCAACCTTTATCATGTAACAAAAACTATAGTTTATTTTTGTTTTTTTTTTTTCAATGTCATTAGATAAGTGAATGTCTATTTGGGTTTGAATAGTACTATCAGTTATTGGAGGAAAGAAAAGCATGATTTTTTCTCACTTCCCTTCTACCCAAGGAATCTCCCTTATGAGTATGTCTATATATAGCGGTGCTGGTAGAAAGTGGAGCAGAGAACACGATTCCCAAATGATAAAATTATATTTCCGTTTCAGTCATAATTACATACCTTCATAGCTCCGCTCATGAATCCCAAGCAGACTCTACACTGCTTTCACTTTTAAATGCCTATCCGTCTCAGAAACTTTTTGGCAAGATTCTAGTCCTTCCTCAACTGAGGTGATGTAATCATTATGCCGACTCCTCTCTTTCAGGAGTGATTGCTCAAGCTTTTGAAAGTCATTGTTGAAACCAAGGAAGCATCAAATTTACTGGACTCTGTTTGTTTCTGAGACAGAACCACAAGAAGGGACTTGTGAATGATTAATAACTTGATATTTCAACTCTTGTAACTTCTATTTCCAGCTTTAGGATCTGCATTTAATTTGGAGAGCTATCAGGCTTCCTCCTCCACCTGACATTTCTGCACTGGGCCGACCAATGTACCTTCTACCCAGCAAAGCCAGACAAGAGGCAAAATGAAATGAAAATACTGGAGTGGCAACTGAGTTGGAAGAGAACAGTCAGGAATGCATGGACTGTGACTAACTCAGTTGTTTACTTTAGTGGGGACATGTCCTTTGAAGGTGGGTAAGGCCACCAGAATCAGTACATGGCCAGGACAGGCTAGAAGTCAGTTTTCACTATTGTTTTCCTCAAGAGTCACTCTTCTTTTTTTTTTTTTTTTTTTTTGGAGACAAGGTCTTTCAGAAGGGAGCTCAATGAGCAGACCAGGCTGAATCAATCCCAAGGCATCTATCTGTCAGAAAGAAAAAAAAAAAATTGGAGCATAATATTTTATCATTATTATTGTTAATCTCTCATGATTCCTATTTTATAAAATAAGCTTTCTCATAACTTATATGTATAGACAATTTATAGCACGTGTATACAAATTCAGTACCACCTATAGCTTCCTGCTGTGAGATTATGCCCTTATACATTGTTAAGTATTTATTACTCTTATTAGTTTAATAAAACTCTGATTGGCCAGAAGACAGACAGCAAGTCAGAGTCAGTCTACCAGATTAAGAAAACTCTAGGAAGAGGAAGAGGAGACAGAAATGCCAGCAAACACAGAGGAAAGAAGTTGAAATGCTGCTCTGAGAAAAGGTACCAAGCCATGTGGCTAAACAAGATAAGAATCATGCGTTAGTTTAAGGAGTTAGCAAGTAATAAGCCTAAGCCAAAGGCCAAACAGCCTGTAATTAACGTAGCCTTTGTGTGATTATTTGGGGCTAAATGGTTGTAGGACCAGCCAGGTGAAACAGAGAAACTTTAAACAACAGGTACCTTTCACTGTGTAACTAACATATTGAGAGCAAAGATTGCAAGTGGTCCACAGTGTGATTCCTAACCAGTAGGATGTAACAACGTGTGGGACAACATACTAAGTAGTTTCTGTGTGCTAATGGTTGAACTGGAACTGCCACCCCGTGAGGAAAGCACTGTGACTGAGTTCATCTTACAGGGAGTGTAGGTTCTGTCCAAGGTCATAAAGGTAGCAGGCAACTGGCAGGGAACCCCCACGCTCTATCACACACAGCCTGCTTCCCTATCAACAGGGTGACACACTGGTGTTGAGTATGTCATCTGCAGTCAGGCATTCTGGGTTTTTATGCTGCCTCCTCCGCTTAACCATGTGACCCTGGGCGAATGAATCATATGCTTCCCACACCTCAGCTGCCTAATCTGCCAAGAGAAGCTAATCCAAGTCTTTCTCCATAGGGCTTCGAGATGGATTAAATGAAATCAATAGATGACATGTTTAGTGTTCAGTAAACATTGACCATTATTATGGTAAATAAACTCTGTAAACAAAACATCACAAAGGCATGTGACATGTTTTAAGGCTGCCAAATGTTGCCATTTGTCTCTGCTGGAAAGGGAAAATGAATTCAGACTAAGCTGCAGAAAACGCTAAGTCTCTTCGCCTCCTTTAACCCAAATTCCAGTCAGTGACATTGAGAACACAAATCTTAAGAGCCGGTTCAGCTTATCTCTCCTTCCACCTCCAGTGCTGCGAAGAGGCCTCATGTAGGGTTGTGATTTGCACTCTATCAATGTCTCATACATCATTAAGAAAGGGCCCATCTGGGCTTGTCATCAGGTGGCTTTGGAGCCTGACACTCAAGAGATGAGGGTGACAGGAAAGGAATCAATCTAGCCACCCTTAGAGGTGACAGCTGAGCACGATCCATACCTGAGTAGGCTCCTACAAGGAGAATGGTAACAGGATTATTGAAAGAGTGGTCTCACCGATGTGTGATGTATTTAAATGTAAAGGCATTCTGTCCTCAGAAAGTTGGGGCTTTGGCATAGCATCAAGGTCAGCCTGACATGGGACTGGAGAGGCCCAGGGTGCAGTGTGACTTATCACACTAAGTACACTTGTCTCCCACGGCAACCAGTTACTGGGCAGCAGTAGACAGCAGGGCTGGGAAAAGCATTCAAGGGAAGGGTCAACGGGGGAACCGCTCTTTGCATATTTATCCAGGCCGATTTGGTGGATGGCTTCAGAATACGTTAAGTCATCATCAGCATTCTCAGCTGTTTTGGGGGGCACGGTTATTCCAGGGGGAAGAAGTCTGATTGGCTTCCTGGTACTTATTTCAGGAAAGCCAGACATCTAGGGAACCAGGCCATGAAGGCCAAGTCCAAAGTATGCAGATGCACAGACAGATACACCACAGTGGCTCTGTAAGTATGCCTCTGACTTGAATTGTCAAATTTAATAAATATTTATTCCTTTTTTCCCCAAAGAACTCTAGAGATCTAAATGCATTGCTAGTGCATGCTTGCATGTGTTTCTGCTCACTCATCTGCAGATTAAAGGGGTCAGAAACCACATGTTAGTCTCCTGATAGTTCTAAAGTCTGGCACAGGATCCAGACTATAATACAAACTGAAAGAAAAAAAAATGACTAAGTATAATTTTATGAGTATACACAACCTTTTAACCTGGGCTTCTGCTTAATTTAATTATCACATTAAGCCTTTTTATTAACCTGCTTTAATAGGTGAGGAGATGAGCGTAGAAAGGAAAGACAACCTGGACAAGGTCATTTGGTTGGGGAAGCCAAAATTGAATTTCAGGTTGAACGTCTGATGGGTGATTAAGACTCACATAAAAATCAATCAACCTATTATCACATTAAGACACTAACTAGAATGGCTGAAAGAAAGTGCCTGGAAACTTCAGTATTATCAGAGAGCTTACATTAATTGCCTTAGGGCCCATGGCACCGAGCTGAGCACTGAGAGATAATCCACACAGATGGTAGCGCTCTCCGGTGGATTTTTTTAAAAAATAAAACCCACATGTAAAGTATAATTATGTATAAGAGGAAGATTATCACCACAGTGAACTTGAGCTGATTTAAATATGGACCAGATGGATGAGAATACTCTGGAAATGAAGATGGGGCTGTTGGAATCACTACTAGCCCAGGGCCCTGCATAAAGCTAGTGCCCAATAGTAGCTGGTGAGATGGAGTCCACTCTATGGTAAGAAGGTTATGTAAACACAGCATAGCAATCACTATAAATAGGATCAGGATGAATGTGTCCTCCCAGGGGATGTCATTGGACTAGAATTGAGAGTGATGGGAAAGGTACCTTGACTATCCTCAGACATCAGGCATGTGGTCCAGACTGTGTTGTGTGATCATAAGAGAAGTGTGGAGGAAGACTCTATTACAGCATCAGGAACACCTCTTCCCTCAGCTCAGGAAGGGTTAGAGGTTCAGAGGAAGAACTGAGCAGGTGGCCAGAGGATAATGCTGGAGGCAGACATTCTCTGGGCACCTCAGAGTCCATGGAAAAGCAATGGATGCTGAGAGGGAGCCAGCAGGCACCGGGGCTGGCTAGGCTGTGACTGATGACAATGGCTATAGGCTCAAGATGTCAAACACAAATTCTAGTTGGTGTTTAATGAAATCTCAGAGCCGGATATTGGAGAAAAGCTGGAATATCAGAGAGAGGAAACAGACCACAGTCAGTTCTTACCCAGCCAACTTCTCAGGGTAAAAACTATCTTCCAGCTTCCTCAGCCTGGCTCCTCATCACTTCTACAAAACAAATCTCTCTATTTCTATGCCTGCCTATCTATGCAAACCTTCTTTGCCCAGTTATTTCACTTCTAGGTTCAACTCTGCATCATATTCTAGAGTTAAGATTAAAGGTGTGAGCTACTACTATTTGGTAGTTGGGCCCCTAACTCATAGAAACACAGATATATCTCTGTCTCTGGAGTTATGGGATTAAAGTTATGGAGTTATGGGAATTACCACTCTCTGACCCTCCTGGCTTGATTGTGGGTGGATCCGTTCTCTGATATTCCAGACTGGTTTTATTAAATATAAAATATGTCACCACAAAGAGCAGAAAATGTTGGATAGAGAGCTTGGGACCTGGGCTGTCCAGAGAATTGGTGCAGAGATAAGGAAGTATGCTAGGAGAAGCATGTGCGTTCACCAATGGGATAGAGGTGTAATAATACATTGGGAGAAACACATATATCCATTGAAGGGGTGGGGTTGGGAATATTTATAATATTCATTACAAAAATTGAGATATTTCATTATAGTAATCATTAGGACTATGAGAATGAATTATGGAAAAATGGATAAAACTTAGGTCCAGAATTTCAGCTTACAGAGCAGTACAGATATGGACATGGCCAATGATAACTCTATGTGGAAAATGGAAAAAGGAGAGACGGAACAGAGTATTGCAATAATTGCTAAATAAGCACCCTATAAAAGGTGGTGTGTTTCAGCAGTTGGAGGGTATTAAATCCAAGCCTTAATTCTTTTATAGGGATGAAGTCTAGCATGAGCCATCCTGTCCTATCCAAATTCCATTGTCTTACCTGTTAGGTATGTTACCTACTCATAGGAGTGTGTAAGGATTTAAAGTGTGTGTGTGTGGTATGTGTGAAGTGCTTAGCACGTGGTCTGTCATAATAGTCACTGAATATTAATTCTCGTCACAGCCACTACAGCATCCGCTTCTGCCTGGAGGCACTGTGCTAAAGATGTGTGCTGGTTAATGTTCACAGGCACACTCCTAGACAGTTGCTGGCAACTTGACTTAGTGAGTATTTGCTGCTCTCCAGGACTTGCTTGCATGATTTCAGGTCTACTTCATCCACTCCTTCCATATTTTATTCAAATGACAAGTGCCTATGGACAGCACCTAGGCTACTGCTTGGACTCTACAGATGAAAACAACTATAAGGATGTTTCAACTGCATTTGAAAGCATATTCATATTAGCCTGTGTTTATAGTAATTATTACTAAGCATTAAACTGGATGCTTTTCATATATTAACTCACTTAACCCACTTAATAGGGTTCAATCCTTTAAAGCAGAAACTTCCAGAATCCCTGTTTCATGCATAAGATTAAAGCCGTGCATCAGTGGCAGGCTCTATTTCTTTATGTTATGCTATATGTAATTTTTTTTTGCCTGCCATGTTTGTGTGCCATGTGCATGCTGTGCCTGAGAGTATCAGAAGAAGGCACTAGATCCCCTGGAGCCAGAGTTCTGGACAGCTGTAAGCCACCATGTGGGTGCTGGGAACCTATTTGGGGTTCTCTGTAAGAGCAGCAAATGCTCTTAACTTCTGCACTGTCTCTCCAGCCCCGGATTCTTGTTCTATAGACTTAGAAGGGCTGGACCCCAGCCTATATTTTGTTCCATCTCTTACTCTAGTTTTTTTCCGTTCATTTTTCCTTTGTTATTAGTATCTCGAGGGCACTGTTGAGTTTAATGATGTAGATATTGGTCTGCTCCAGTGGGGATATGAGAGGAAAGGAACACACAGATTTGGAAAACTGGCATTTAACCTCACTAATAGTAAAGAAGGGCAAATTGAAGTAGAAATGGTGATGATTTAAGCCTAATTTATTTTGTATGAGAAAATCTGCATGCACAGGGAAGTGGCCCCATTTCCAATGCCAGTGTAGGCAGAATAGCCGTGGGGCAGGGAATTTTCACTAGATAATAATGGCCACAAAGGGGCAGGTCCGTTGAGATCATTTACTCACTGGACACACAGCTTTGGTGCTGCTTAAGAATTTATCATAATGCCACAAGGGAAATTCCCTTCTTCTCATGAGTGTTCCACTCAGAAAAAGGTTGTATGTTACTATTTACTCCTCCTTCATTGCCAATCTGATTTCTCTGCCCCGGGATACCATCTCTGAGGCAGGCCTTCATTCATGGCGGTAACACCCAGGCATTATGTCTACAGAGGGGACCCAGATGAAGCTGGACTCAGAAGAGCTAAGAGAAAGGTCACCCCTTCTCACCATGGCTAGGGTCTCATCTTCAGCTCCCTTGGTAGCAGGTACCTACTTAATCTCTGTCCACTGCTGAAGGGCTGACTTCCTGACTATGATTCACATTCTCCCCAGCCCCTCTTAGTGGCCTGGACGTTCCATCCCTCCAGTCTGAGGGATGAGGGATGAAGGATGCAGGCTTTCCTTAGCAGCTCTCCTCCTTTCTGAGGACCACTGTGTAGGAAAAGGGTACAGCACTCCCTCAGTTTTCATCACCCATGCTGATCACACTCCCTTCCCAGCAGCCTGAAGGCCCTGAGCAAATAAACCCATGGTCATGACCTTCCTCTGGTCCTGGTCAACTCCGTTCTCCATGCCCTCCAGGTCTTGAAGTGCACACTTTAAATCTAAGACCTGTTAGCTTTGCCTGGGCAGGGGGGAAGTGGGGAAGGAGGTCACAGAGCAGCCGGTTAAGCATTCTCAGGCTCCCACTGCCTGCCATTGATTTTTCTCTTGTCCCTCACTCTTCCCTGACCCCATAAAGAAGCCACAGTAGTAAAGCTGTCAAGACATTCTCTCAAAGGAAGATGTGCTGAATGGGAATGTTGTCAGTGGCTCTTAAGCAAAGGCCAGGGCTGCGCACTGTGGGAGTATCTGGTATTGCTGAGGCTGTGATGGGAGGATGGGCTGAGAGATCTACATCGTCAAGGGTGTGCTTGCTCTTCCTGCAGCTAAGTGAAATACTGGGGCTCATTTTCCTCTCCAAGTCAGATTCTTCTTCTGCTCACACTGTGCTGGTTCTGTTTTTGGATGCTGAATATGAAGGGAAGCTCTTGGATCAAAAGTTTCTGCATCTGCTTGGATTGCAGCCTCAATCCAGAAGAGAAGAATCTATGGGAGCATCGAAGCTCATCATTCTGTGCATCACACCAAAACCACAGTCCACGCACCCATATTTCAGGAAGGTATTTTATTTGCTATGACAGTCTAGGTTCAAGACCCACCTACTCCATTTTCTGCCTCTGCAGTATCAGGCAAGGTATGTAAACTTTCTTAGCCCCAGACTCCTCATCTTCAAAACTAAGAAAAGACTGCCTTGCAGGAACACTATAGCTTTAAAAGCAGAATCCCATAAAAAATCTAATCTAGTGTCTCATACATGTTCATTAAGTGTTTCCTTTGCCTCTCAGTAATATGGAGTCCTCCCAGAGCCCTCATGCCCATCTTTACAATGAGCATCCATGTTCTAACAAGGGCTTATAGACCTGTTTGGGACTTGATATCATCCTGGTATAACAAAGTCCCTTTAATGGTTAAAAAGCCTTCTTGTATTACAGCATAAAACAGAAAACCACTGCGATTGAAGCTGGAGACAGCCATTTGTGACAATGAACCCACACAGTGATAGAGTTCGGTTGGTCATCTTCACAGTGACTTTGTTTACAAAGATTTGGGCATAGTGCCTGGCCTAGAGCAAGCTTTTCCATGTGTGAAAGGCAATTTCAAGGACAGTCCCCAAGATTCCTGCCCCTCATCAGGGAGGTCCTTTGTAATAGAGGTCCCCACCCCCAACTGTGGACAGGTCTTGGGAATGTGACCATGTTTTCTCCTAGTGAAATAACAAAAAGGGAGGGATTTTGTAGCTGTTTATTAACTCCTATATGAAATGGTTTTGAGTTCATCAACTAGGACATAATCTTGGGTAAGCTGATATGAAGAAAAACCTGAAGGAAAGACTAGGCCCTTCATGGAAGGCTTTGCTGAAGCAAACCACCACAAGCTAGAGCTGTGAGAAAATGTCATGTGCCTTGGATAAGAACCCAGGACCAAAGTCAAGGCCAACACCTTAACTGGACCTGAGCAGGGGACCTAGCTCCACAGGGTTCAGGTCACAGAAACCTGGACCAAACAAACCCTCAGATCACAAATAAACACCATTGTAAGCACTATCATTTGTAGAAATGTGTTAGGCTGCAACAGAAAAAGCATAAAAAGTGTTAGATGGTGTTACTAGTGGTAAAATTAAAGGAGAGACTCATCCCACACAGGACCCTATAAATAAGGTCCTGGGCTTTTTGGAAAATGACTGACTGCTACCCAAGAATAATGAATCTCACTCCCCCAGTTACAGCACATTCTTCTGAATAAATACCTACATGTAACCCAGAGGGAGCATCTTAGGATCACAGAAGCAAAAGTTACAGGACCCTTTTTGTTGGAGGAAGGGCTTATGGGTACTGGGCCTCACAAAGGGCAATAGGAAGCAGTGTGAAGTGTAATATTTTCTCCATTTTCAATTAGGCTATTCTGAAATTATAGTTTTTAGAGAGGAAGGGGGCTAGAAGAAGTGAGAAAACAGACTCATTTCTGGTTCTAGTTTGTAGAAAGAAACCCAGCCTCTCCAAGGCAATAGAAAGGACTGTGGGATCCAATAAAATTGGGAGAAAAGTAGATGCAAAGATATAGGCCCTGCTTACCTCTGTGAGGTTGGCGGGACTCAGTCAGAGGGAAGACTGAATGCACATGTCCTCCATCTCCCAGAAAGGGGCATGGTTTATGCACATACTGGGCTGGGATCAGACAGAAAGATTCTTCAGATGGACTTGGGGAAGCTAAGAGCATGGGAGACTTGGCTCTGGTCTTCTAGATGGAACTAAACAATAACACAGCATGTAGAGAGGTGTAGTAAGACAGGCCTGGAGGGTCAAGGAAATTGGCTCAGACCAGTTGCCAAAGAATGCACATAACACACTTCCTTATGAGCCCACCTGGAGTCTGCCTGAGAGTCTCGCAACAGATGCTATCAGAACACCTGATTGTGCCCAACCAATGAGGAACAGCCATGCAATGTCACCTGATCATACCCAGCCAATGAAAGATGGCCTGGGTGCTGGGTGGAGGATATATAAGGCTCTCCCCATATTCTACTGGGCAGTTCCTTCATATATGAGGAGGGGTCTTCCCCCTCAGTTGAATCTTCCTGGAAACACCCTATTGACACACTCAGAGGTGTGTTTCTGTGGCGACTCTAAATCCATTCACACTGACAATGAAGAGTGACTGTCACAGGTGGATCAGAGGTGAGTCATGCATCTACTCCTGGGACTCTTTGAGGAGAAGAAGTGGGTTTCCAGGAAGAAAGAACTGATGATAGATCATGACAGGAACAGCCCCAGTGATATATGCTTCCCTTATGGCCATCCCCCTTCACCTCTTCCATCACTGTCTCCGTGCACCTGCTGTAGGTCAGTGGGGCATCAGTGAAGAAGAGGCAGTAAGAACTCTGGTTGCACGAGGTACTTGCTTTTTCTCTTCTAGAAATGCATGCCTAGCCCACAGACAGTACCAATGGATGAGTGAAACCATAACCAAATAATCTGGTCAAAGAAAGTTGCTATATAAAATGTGGACACATCAATGAGTCAAGGCAAAATTAACATATAAACCACACACCTGAACCCAGCCCTGTTTGTTCTTTAGAACCCATTGTTAGTGATCACCATGGATTGTATTTAGTTGCTTTGCAAAAATGAGCAATATAAGGTTATATAAGGAACATACTTCAGTTAAAAAAATGTGCTTTGCTGTAAAACAAATAGCTTTCTACAAAAGAATTAACTAATGAGCTCTATATGGTTGCACATCTGGTTTGAACCAGGAACTTCCATTTGACTTCCCATGCTGACCCTGTAAAATAAGAAAATAACTCAGGCTAAAACAGCTGTGCTAAAAACACCTGGTGTTCTACCAAGTCCAATCTGTCTCGTCCTAGATTCTTGCAGCACATGGTTGCACTTGGCCACAAGAGTGCAGACAACCTTTGAAGGAGCCCAGCATGTTTAGTAGGGGAGTTCTGTGTCCTTTCTGAGTTGCTTTAAGCCTGTGTCTCAAGCCTACAACCTACCTACCATAGGCTGTCATCCCAAAGCAAACAGAAGGGTTAGAGGAGAAAAAGAGGATCCCCGGACGCCATGACAGCCAGGTAGGAGCAGACAATCACCACTTTGCTCAAGGACAAGTGAGAAAAGCCTGTGAACGCCCTTCTATTTGGACAGCTGAGCTTTCTCCCTCGACGTGCATACCAGATACCCGGCTGCATTCTAATTCTAGATAGTAAAAAGGGCTTTCTAGGGCACAGTAGACTTTCTTTGGTGACTCATTATTATCTTCCAGGAATACCTCAAAGCATGTCTGCCTTGATTTCCCATCACACCTGATTATCCTTTTTGTTCCCATCAGTCTCTGAAGTCGGAGTGACAAAAAAAAATCCAGCCTGTACTATGGAAGAAAGAGAAGGAAAGGTCTCCAGAAAAATAATTTAATTCATAGAGTTTCAGATTAGGAGATTGTCATGGCCTTGCAAGCCATAGAAAGGGCATATGTCTGACAAGAGTTCTTTTCTCCGAGGTTCTGACCCAGCCTACAGCTTTTGGAAGATGCTGGCGTTAAGACCAGACACTCTAGCTACTGCCCTTCTGAAATGCCTGGTCTTTGCCCCATCAATACTCAGAAAAGTAGAGTCTGGGGAATAGTTCAGTCAGAAAAGTGCCTGTTACATAAACATGAGAACCTGAGGTCGATCCCCACAACTCACATTTTAAAAAGCTGGGCACAGTAACATGAGCTTGCAATCTTCATGCTCTGAAGATGGAGAAAGACTGATCCTGGGGCTTAATAGGCAGCCTAGACGCTGAACTGGGCTACCTATTAAGAAGCAAAGAACTTGAATCAAAAACTAAGAAACAATCAAGGAAGACACTCAAAGTGGACCTCTACCTTCCATATGCATGTGCACACACATTCACACATGCACACTAACATGTACACACATCTACACACCAGAAAAATACGGTAGAGAATCCTAGCTCTCACAAACAAGTGGATGCTCTGTGGCCTAGCTCCCTCATCTACAAATCAGATACAGCATTGCAAGCTGGGTAGGTAAAAGGCCTGCATGGAGCAACACTTCCAAGTGTCTTATGTGGTGGCTGCACACCTAAGGTACCTCTGGCTCCATCACTTGCAGCAGGCGATCGAGACATATCCAATTTTCCTCAACCTTTCACTTGAGTAGTTATTGGCGGGTGAATGGCCAACAGGTTATAATTTTCATTTCTTCCCAAGAGACAAGGAGTCTTTATTTTGTTTACAGAAAGCAGGAACTCTTTGTTCAGCATTCCTAAAACAAAAACAAAAAAATTCTTTTTTTTCTTTATTTTGTATTTAACAAAAAAATGGTAAAATGAATTTAAAATGAGGAAAAGTTAACAATAACTATAAAGAGGATAAGAATCATAAGCATGGCTTATCAAGGGCGATAATGCAAATAAGATTGCTACGCATATATTTACTTTGTGTTCAGCTTTCCCTCTGAATTTTTTTTTCCATCCCTGTATGTCCTTATTCACGGTCCCTTCCCCCTCCCACCACATCTTGTCAATTTTCTTCTCTGCAACTCCCCATCCTCTCCCTGGGCAGGGAGCAGACAGTCCTATGGTCCCATTGACCCAAAAATGCTTGGATCAGTCTCCACTCCTGGCCAAATCCAGTTTTGTCCCCCCTCCCTCAAGAGTGAGTCAGGTGTTCCTATAGTTGGAGTGGGGTTCGAAGGGTCAGTCCAGGGTGTTTCTGATCCCAAGCTGTTCAGTGGTTGTGGTTTGCTGCTTGGGCATGTTTGGCTTTTTTTCTTGTTTGTTTGTTTAGAGACCACTAGTGAGTGAGTACATCCCCTGCTTATCTCTCTGAGATTGTGATACCTC
>PVIH01016407.1:0-20604 GCA_004025045.1 Sigmodon hispidus
AGCCCCGCCTAGAATCCCCAGTGAGGGTCTGGGGGCGTGGTCAGGGTGGAGCCCCGCCTAGAATCCCCAGTGAGGGGCTGGGGGCGTGGTCAGGGTGGAGCCCCGCCTAGAATCCCCAGTGAGGGGCTGGGGGCGTGGTCAGGGTGGAGCCCCGCCTAGAATCCCCAGTGAGGGGCTGGGGGCGTGGTCAGGGTGGAGCCCTGCCTAGAGTCCCCCAAGGAGGGATGAGGTGTGGTGTGGAGGGTGAGTTCAAGATTAATTAGCATTTATGAGGGCTTGGGTTCCATTCCCACATACATAACTGTGAAAATGGTGACCAGCTGGGTCTAAGTAATCTCTTTCTTCCATATTGGTGTGAAAATGTGGGTCAGGCAAGCTGAGCCATTTCAAGGGTGACTCAAGGTGACTGACTCCCTGTGAGCCAAGGCCCTGCTGGATTGGCAAGCCCCACACAGTTCCTCTGCTTGATACCTTTCAGAGTGTCAGCGCTTCTCAGGCTGGCTCAGGCTTGGGAGGCTCTGGGCAGGGTGTGGGGAGCCCTTAGCTCAGGGCACCTTTGGGATTCTGGGTTCTTTCCCCAGCACCCCTCCAGGATTCCAGCCCAGGACCCGTGTATTTCTTGGATCCCAAAGTGACTCGCTTTGGCCGTAGCTGTCCCCCTGCCTACTCCATGCAGGGCCGGGGCAGGATTCGAGGTGAGTGGGAAACAGCCTCTGACTGTCTTGGCGCCCACCCTCTTCCTGTGCAATTGGAGCTCCGAGAACTTCATGTTTGCAGCACTAACTCTGTGTTTCAGATGAAGGGTTACAGCTTCATAGCCAGCCTTGAACTGAGGTGGCACACATGGCCCCTTTTGTTAACTCCCTTCATGGTCCCAGAGAAAGGCTCAGATACTTGATTTTATATATATACATATATATTATCAATCCATCCATCTACCCAGTCATTCATACACCACTCATCTATGTCTTTCCACCCACCCATCCATCACCCACCTACCCATTCATCCACCCACCCACCCATCCATTTACTCAGCTATTCGTATACTCACCTCTATCCATCTTATTCCTACCCATTCATCCACCCACCCACTCATCCATCAATTCATTCCCCCACCATTTATGCACCTACCCATCCATCATTCTATGTCCATCCGCTTACCCACTCATCTGCCCATGATGCCACCTTCCTGCTTATCCATCTCCCTGTGCTCCGAGGCTGTGCTCAGCCTTCTTTTGCCGCCCCACCCCAGGTCTCTAGTCACACTGATATTGACAAATACAGGAAAAAATCAGCTTGGATATCTTTAGTGAACCTCCTGGTGGACTCAGGCTCACCTAGGGGTTCATCTTGGGGCACCCAGATCTTCAGAGAGGATGATTTGGGTGATCATGGGGCCATGGAGGGGAATAATGTACCACCCAGTGGGCATGAGAATCAGGAGGCGAATGGCTGGGCTGTGGGGTGGTTGGAGGAAGGGTGGAACTGGGAACCTTTATTGGCTTGGGGCGCGGGAGTATCAGGCAAAGAATACACATGTGAAGGATGCCACTGGGGTGAGACTGGGTCTGCATGACCTCTGGGGCAGGTCAGGTGAGGCCTCCATCTTGTGCCAATGTTCATTCACTCTCTAGGTCTAGAGGTGACACCCGGCCCTGGTGCCTACAGCCCAGAGAAGGTTCCCCCGGTACGCCAGCGGAATCCACCAGCTTTCACTCTGGGCTCCCGCCTCCGACAGAAGCCCCCGGACACCTGTGTTCCTGCCCCCAATGCCTACACCATGCCACCCCTCTGGGGATCACAGATCTTTATCAAACCTAGCAGCCCCAGCTACACAGTTGTGGGTCGCACGCCCCCAGCACGCCCTGCTCAGGATCCCTCAGAGATTCCAGGCCCTGGGCAATATGAGAGTCCTGACCCCAACACCTACCGGCAGCGTAGGCCGGCCTTCAGCATACTGGGGAGACCCCGAACCCCGCGGCCCCTGGAGGAGACACCTGGTCCTGGTACCCACAACCCAGAACAGGTCACCATGAACCGGGCCCGGGCCCCAGCATACACCATGGGCATCCGTCACTCAAAGCGGGCATCTACCATGGCAGAGTACACCAGATGCTGATGACTGCTGGGTACCGGCAGCTGGGGCCCTTCCTGGGCCTGGTTTCTTCAGAATGGGGCAGAAGAGGGCCTTCTCACCTTCTTCATTCCAGGCCCTTTGAGGCCACTTGATCTTTTGTCCCTGGGGCCTGTGACCCAAGGTCCCATGGGGTGAGGGAGATCCTCCCTCCAGGGCCCCAGTTTCTTTTCCCAGGTCAGGCCAAGCCAGGGAGAAGTGTCTCTTCCCCTGGTTGGACAAGGAGCTATGTGCCCTAGAATTCAGCGTCTAGGCAACTTGGGTTTCTGCAGATTAGGCAGGAGAATTTTCCTGGACGTGGCCCTGATTCCTCTGCCCTCCCTCCCCCACCCTCTAGGGTTGTTTGCCAATAAATCGTTCCTCCACCGACAGCTGTCGGCATTGTGTATGTTGGTTTATCATTTCTAGTCACACTACAAAACAACACTAAACATTGCCTTCCAGGCTCGATCCACAACTCTACCAACCTCTTCCAGTTCAGATGAGGCAAATGGGAGACTCTGGCACCAGGAGGCCAGAGTTAGAGTTTGGATTTGGACTGTGGGACCTGCTAGGTTCTTGGGAAGGGGTATTGTGACAATACGTTTGAAGTCATTTATACTGCAGATGACAACCTTCCCATTCAGATGGGTACAGCATGGCTGGGGACCCAGACGCCGAATGCCATGGTCCACACTCAATACAGCCAGATCCCACAGCCCCTTCTCAGACCTCAGCCCAGCAACATTTCTCCTCCATCCCAGCACCCAGGGCTTTGGTGGTGTGCCTTTGTTGATGTTGCTGAGCGTCTCCGCCAGCGCCCTCCCCCCTCCCCCGCAGGCAGTGATCTAGTTTCATTATCGATCTGGCTGGCCTTGCCCCTCCTCCGGACCCTGCCCCGCCCAGCCCTCTACTCTTTGTTTCTCCGACACGACTTCCCTGGGTAGGGTGCGGGGGTTGGGTATAGTAGGGGTGACAGAGGGAGGGTGATGATAACAACCCCTGTCCGTCACAGAAGGAATTAATTCCCTTGAGGTCTGAGGGAAGCATCTCAGAGGTCCCGAGCCTGGGATGGGACTGGTAGCAGCTTGAGAGTTCTAACTCTAACCCCAAGAACCGATGGCGTCCTTGGTTTACAGCCTGGGAAACAGGCCAGGAACCAGCAGAGGAGGGTTACGTTTACTCGAAGACCCTTTCAGACGAAGCATCACTTCTGGTGTTTTGATTCACCTCCAGGCCTCAGTTTCTCTTTAAACCTCGTCCCAGCCCCAGGCCTCAGTTTCCCCGCCAGACAGAAAACTGGACAAAGTCTAGGGGCAAAGAGAGGGACCTTTGCTCTGTCCCAGGCCTTAGTGAGAAGTAAAGATGGGCAGAATATGCTGGAATTGTGTCGACGACTGGGATCCTCTCATTCTGTCTCTGCCACCTCAGACCTCAGTTTCCCTGTTGTGCCTTCTCCCTGCCCTGGCTTCAGTGTCTCTGCTCAGTAAAGAAAGCACTGTCCGGCTGGAACAGTGGCTTAGGGGGTACTTGAGGGACCGACGGATGGCTCTACAAAACCAGGCCTCAGCTTCCCAATTTAGAAAAGAGCAGGATGTTGGAATGGTGGTGGTGGGGGGCACGGACGGGGAGGGGAGGACGGGGGACAGACACAGGAGCTCAGGGTTGGATGATGACGCCCGCACCTGCGACTCCGGGCCTCAGTTTCTCTATTTAGGAGGGCAGGGTAGTAGGATGGTGTTGGTGGGAGGGAAAGAGGATCTTGATGTTGGAGGATCGCGCCCCGCCTTCCATCTTTGACCCCTATCCTGTTTCCCCATCGGTCAGAGCGTGATAGGACAGCTCCTCCTGGAGCGCCGGTAGGCCCTGCGGGGTCGGATGCAGCGCCGCGAGCAAAGGGCCGGGGTCCCAGGAGCGCAGCCCCCTGCGGCTGCGCGCTGCGCGAAGCGGTGACATCACCCGGCAGGGAGGAGCGCGCGGCTCGGCGCCAGGCTCAGCCGGGGCTCCACGGCGGCCGCGGCCATGACGCAGGGTCCGGGTGGCCGCGCGGCCCCCGAGCCCGAGGCGCCCACCACCTTCTGCGCGCTACTGCCGCGCATGCCGCAGTGGAAGTTCGCTGCGCCCGGCGGCTTCCTGGGTCGTGGTCCGGCGGCGGCGCGCGGGGCGGGGGCGGCAGAGGCGCAGCCCGAACCCGGGGTCCCCGCTCTAGCCGCCGTGCTGGGCGCCTGCGAACCGCGCTGCGCCGCGCCCTGCCCGTTGCCCGCGCTCGGCCGCTGCCGGGGCTCTGGGACGCGGGGTGCTCGAGGGACCCCCGACGTCGCCGACGAGTGGGCGCGCAAAGGTGGCTTTATTCACAAGCCGGCGCATGGCTGGCTGCACCCCGACGCCAGGGTCCTGGGACCCGGGGTCTCCTACATCGTGCGGGTGAGTGCGCCCAGCCTCTTTCTCAACTCCCCGGGGTCGGGGACCCACATCAGTTTGATCTCCCGGACCCCGAGAGCCAAGTGAGCGCTCCCTACCACTATGGAACCCCATCTCCAGTGCGCGCTTCTTGCCGCCCCCACCCACTAGCGCTGGGGTCCGCGTTCCCACGGCGTCACGTGGGGAGGGCGCAGGTGGGGAGGGGACACACGCATGCGCAGGCCATTTCCTCCCCCCCGCTCCCCCCCCCCGCCGGTTGTTGGGTGAGAGAGTCCACAAGGTGAAAACCAGGGATCAGAGCCACCCCCCCTCCCGCCCCGTCCCTCGGAGCCTCAGGGAAAGCAACTTTGCAGCGATATAGTGGAGACACGGATGGAGCGTGGACCCTAAACCCAGAGCTGACACCAGATTTGACGTTAGAATTGATGAAGCGAATGGGCCTGGCTACGTTTATCCCTTTTATTTTGACAAGGGTGGCAGGGGATAGGGATTTGGGAAGGGGATCTCCAATCGCGGGCAGCCATCCTGCCTCATCAACTTCCCAAATAAATATTGGGATGTTAGATGTATGCCACCACTCTCGGAATTTTATTCGTTGTTTTATTTTTGTAATAGGGTCTCTTGTAGCTCAGGCTGGCCTGGAAGCCCCCTGCCTCCACTTTGCAAATGTTAGGGTGATGGTCGTTGACCACCATGTCCTGTCTGTATGGTGCTGAGGAATGAGCTCAAAGCCTTATTTATTTATGTTAGGCAAAATCAGTGTTTGCTGAGCACCAGCCCCAGTCGCCCCCCACCGCGTTTTTATTGCTATCTTTGCAAGGGATGTGTGGGGACGTGTCCACCTGTCACCACTGACATTTTATATCCAAGCATCTACCTTTGTGTGCGGTTTGATCAGGCACTTGAAAGTAAGCTGGTGTGTGACGTTCACATTAGGCACCCTAGTCTGGTGTCATGCTCACCACAATTTATGAGATGACAAGTGATCTCAGAATGCTATGGGTTGGATGTCTTGGACCAGGATGCTGTATGTGACTTTCAGTGTGTCCTGTTTTCCCCATCATGATCCATGGTGTCACTTCCCCCTTTCTGGGCTGGGTTGAGTCTTCCAATGTTTTTACCCTAAGGATTTTGTAGAAATAGGGCCTTTTGGGGAAGTGAGTTCAGTTGAGAATGGTTGAGCACATCTGTAATCCCAGCATTCTGGAGGCTGAAACAGGAGGATTTCCAGAGCTGTAGGCCAGCCTGGGTTACATACTCAAACAAAAAGAGGTGGGCATGGTGGTGCACGCCTTTAGTGTCTGTACTGGGGAAAGCCAAGGATGGAGAATCTGTGAATTTGAGGCTAGTCTGGTCTTCGTAGTGAGTTTCAGATGTGTCTCAAAATGATCAAATATACAGAAAAGAAAGAGACAAGGAAGGAAGGAAGTAGGCTAGGTGTAGGTGTTGTGGACACAGGTGAGGTTTCACTAGGGCAGGGTGGGTCTTCCTGCCAGAACTGGGACACAGAGCCAAGACACAGGTGGGCCAGGTATGGTGGCACACACCTGTCATCCCAGTACTCTGGAGTTGGAGGCAGATCAGGAATTCAAGGTTATTCTTGAGTATAGGGTGAGTTTGAAGCTAGCCTGGGCTATTTGAGACTGCCATAAGACAACCAAACAGCTCAGAGAAGAGCTAAAGACTAGAACAAGAGAGACATCTCAAGCCAAGGGTCACTGGAGATTCCTGGGAGCCCTCGGTGCTGGAAGAGGAAGGAGACTCTGCAGAGCCACAGAGCTCCGGCAAAGCCCAGCTCCAGAATGGAGTGATAACACACTCTGTTGTCTTCTCCCTAACCCTTGGTGCTTTGTTGCAGTAGCTTGGGTAACTGATAACCCTCTTGTACTTTGACCTTGACACTGAATCCTCTGGGTGCATGCCTGGTGCCCGCTGTGGTTGTGGGTCCCCATAGTGCCCAGGCCCTGTTGCTATCTCCACCTGGCTTCCTGGCCTGTACACATTGGTGATCTGAGTGTCCTCTGTAGATGGTGCCCATGTTCTGGGTCTGGCTTTTGTCCCCTTTCTTCTGTGTCCAGATGGTTTGATGTTCAGCTGGGTTCTGGTGTCACACTGTGTCAGAGCATCACATCAATGCTGCTTGCGTACACCCAGTTCACCCAGTTCACCCAGTTCCTCCAGGGCCCTGTCCTGTTGATAGATATGTGTTGAGAGTTCAGACTGCTATTGTTGGAGAGTCAGCAGTGTGGTGTTAGATTGACCCCTGTGGAGTATTGACCTTGCAGAGGACATGGGAAATCTCTGTTTTCTGTCGGCCAAGTCTTTGATTGCAGTGAGAGAAACAGGTAAAAATATACAGGAAGACAGCACATGGGAAGACTGCAGGTCTCGATGGGGCAGGGATGATAAAATCATGTGCAATCGGTGGGAATCAGAGCTTCTCCAGTCATAGTGCTTTGGAAGATGGGCTCTCAAATGCTGAGACCTGAAATTGTGGAAACTCCTGGCCGAAAATAACACAGAAATATTCCTGGTTGGACACAACCAGGGCAAAGGTCCTGTGGCAGGGAGAAAATCTGGAATTTTCCAATAATAATGGAAGACTTGGATAAGATGGAGCTTGGGGTTTCCAAAGGATATTTTCAGGGGCATTGTCAGAACAGAATCTAGGGGCACAAAGGGGGTACAGGGACTCAAGGGAGGCCTGGGGGGCATAGGGAAGAGTGGACAGTGGTTTGGACCTGGGTGACTGAGAGTTATGCAGAATGCTGTCTGTTAGAAAGACGGGGTAGAAAGGCATGTGGGGTGAAGCAGTGTAGGCACCTACTGCTTCCCAAGCTCGAACTTGTGAGGGTGGAGAGACAGGCCGGCCGGCCTTCTGATTGACAGTAGGAAGTCGGAGCAAGGAACAGAGGAACACGGAGATAATCACAAAGACCTATCTGAGCAGGACTCTTGTCCATGAGAGGATGCATCATCCTTATTTACAAATGGGGAAACTGAGGCACATGGGATTGGGATTGAGGTTGCTTTGTCATTGTCGGTAAGATGCTCTGTCTGAAGCAGCCAGCACTCATCCTATGCTCTCACATGTCTCTGTGACCAGTAGACTGATGATCCCTCACATTGGAGCCCTGTGACCACAGTTCATGGCAGAAGGAACCCTCCAGATGAGCTCAGGCCAAACCCCACTATCTATATTTAGCTTAGGATCAGTGTTACCACACTGAGATGTTTTCTGAGCTGCAGAATCCAGTGAAGTACAAGGCCACCAGAGACTTTTTCAAGAGTGGAGATGCCAGTGTACAAATTCATGCCCAGAATGCAGCCATACTTGGGCCCAGTTTCTCTGCAGATGTAGTCATTGGAGATGGACTTGGGCTAGGGAAGGCCAAGTCCAAGATCTGGTGACTGCTGTTCTTGGAAATACATCGGAAAGACATAGGGAAGGAGGCTGTGATAGTTCAAGCAGAGTGAGCTGTGTAGCCGCTAACCAAGGGCTCAGAAGACCTGGCCACCCAGAAGCCTGGGGCAGAAGCTCAGCCCCAGCAGACCTGGGCCCTGATCTTTGACCTCTAGAATGTGGATGGAAGTATTTGTAGGCCCTATGTTGTGGGAAACATCAGGTTGTCCTGGAGACCTATTCTTTGTCCTCAGGGTCTTGGCTGTCCTTGGCTAGCTCCTCTTCTGGTGACTATGGTCCTAGAGAAAGGGCTTTCTTTCCTGTGGGCCATGTTCATGGTGCTTTTCCTGACTGACCAGCCAGGACAGGGCCATGTGGCTTCAGACACACTGACTGGGGCCCTTGCACATTTGTGCCCTGAGGCATGGCAGCTGACGGTGACTGTGTCTTGTGGTTGTTTGTTTCATCCCCTGTCGCACACAGCCCTGCTGCCCTTAGTGTATTTGTGTGTGTGTGTGTGTGTGTGTGTGTGTGTACTCTTACTGGGCGAGCTTGGCCAGCACACAAATCCAGGGATTCTGTGGTGGTGTTTACCATAATGAACCACTTTTTATGTGGGTGCTGGGATCTGATCTCAGGTCCCCATGCTTGTGTGACTTTACCCGTGAGTCATCAGCTCCTGAGGCCTCTCAGGAAGACAGAATGAGAAATGTTGTAGGGCCTGAGACTGTTGTATTAGGTTTCTGGCCAGCCTTTGTGGCCTAGCCTCGAGGTTCAGCCCCACTCGCAGCCCCACTGCTCCTTTGCCCCAAAGAAATACACAAAAGCTTATATTCATTTCATGCTGATTGGCCTAGGGCCCAGGCATATTGCTAGCTAGCTCTTGCTCTTTTTTTTTTTTTTTTAAATATTTATTTTTATTTTTTATTTTATGTGAATTGGTGTTTTGCCTGCATGCATAACTGTGTAAGGGTGTCAGATCTGGGAATTAGAGACAGTTGTCAGCTGCCATATGGATGCTGGGAATCGAGCCCAGGTCCTCCAGAAGAACAGTCAGTGTTCTTAACCCCTGAGCCATCTCTCCAGCCCTTAAACTAACCTGTTATTCTTGTGCTCAGCCATGTGGCTCGGTATCTTTTCTCAGAGCAGCATTTCAACTTCTTTCCTCTGCTTCTGTCTGTGGTGTTTCTGTGGGGTCTCTGCCCTGCTCTGAGATGTTCCCAAAATTTTCTTAGTCTGGTAACCCCACCCACACTTCCTGTCTACCTCTGGCCAATCAGCTTTTTATTAAACCAGTAGGAAGGACAAATGTTTACAAGGTACCGTAATCTCACTCCATGAGACAGTGACACTGACAGGGACAGGGGCTAGGATGAGGGATGTCAGAGCAACTGGTCCTTTCCAAAGCAGGGAGCCTGGCTGGTGCTCTCTGATACACCACAGTCCGGGGGGACTGTCCGACTTTGTCTTTGTTCACCAGCCCTTTATTCCATGTACCGCTTGTCCATCTTGGACAGCACACTGTCAGCTGTTGAGGCAAGAGAACAATGACTAATTTTTGCCACAAAGAAAGACAGCTCCATATGGAGTTTCTTCAGTGCCCATCATCTTCTCTGAAATAGTTTGGTTCTATCAGGAGCAGACCTGTTTTATTGTCAAAAAAAGAACCTATGTTATTAAAACATTTTAAATGCCATATTCTGTAGATCTCTGAAGTGTTTGAAGACAGCCTATCTAGAATATATGTTTGACCTTGAAAACACAGCTAATATGCCTACAAGTTTGATTGTAATGACTACTAACTTGCATTTCTCTATATCCTAGTTAGTTGGTAATAATAACTTTCAAGGATTAGAAATTTGTATTACATTGTACATTGTATTACCTTGGACAAGAGTAGAAATATATGTACAGTATATTTTAACAAAATTAATGTCAACTTTGTATCAGTATATACAATTTGTGTACAATATATGAAAATCCAGCCCAATGTAAAAATATTTAAAAATAGTAGTTGCTTTTTAAAAGTAGATTTAAAAAATTTACCCTTTTATTTTATATCTGTATTCCCTCTTTTCTTTTTAGAGTACATTGAGTAATCTACCCTTTCACCCTATTATGTATACATTGATCTTATAAATTTATTTTATTTTATTTTAACTGAGAGCTGGTGATGGTGGCTCATGGCTGGAATCCCAGAATTTGGAAAGTAGAGGCTAGAGGGTCAGGAGTATATGGTTATATAGTTAGCTTGAGGCCAGCCTGGGCTACATGAGCCCCTGTTCCCAAAACAATCTTAGTAAATAAATGACACAAAATTAAAAAATAAGCTTGGTGTGGTAGTGGATATACATTGTACCAGCACTTGGGAAAGCTGCGGTGTGTCTCAAACCCAGGAGTTCAGGGCTAGCCTCTGTAACAATCAAGACCTGCAAATAAATTAATTAATGAAACATAAATCAGCAACAGGCTGGAGAGATGCCTCCGCTGTTAGAAAGAGCCCTTCTTGCTCTTGCAGAGGCACCTGATTTCCAGTTCCTGAGAACCCTAACTCCAGCTCCAGAGCATCTGGTGCCCTGAAACCTCACATGCACAAACCCACACAGCCTGTGGATGGCGGCTGGCCACGGTGGCCAAGATGAGATTGGAAAGGACTGACAATCTTTTCTGGTCACTTCCTCTTGAGACAGTCTCCCTATGCAGTTCTGGGTAGCCTTGAATTACTGATTCTCTTGCCTCCACCTCCTGAGTGCTGGGATAACAGGTGTGCGCCCCTATGCTGGTTCCCTCCAGCTTGGAAGCTATGTGGTGGGTGTACTGAAGGTTCCGCTTTGCTCCTTCTCCTGTGTTCCTCTGACTGTTTCCATTTCCACAGAGATGTTTGTCTAGATAGAGGCCTACAAAGTTTTTTTTTTTCTTTTGAAATGAGGTCTCTGCATCCCAAGTTGGCCTCAGACTCCCTATATAGCTGGGCAGTGGTGGCACATGCCTTTAATCCCAGCACTAGGGAGGCTGAGACAGGTGGATCTCTGTGGGTCTACAGAGGAGTTCCAGGCTAGCCAAGCTTACACAGAGAATCCCTGTCTCGAAAAACAAAACAAAATAAAAAAACAGACTTTCTATATAGAAGATGGCCTTCAACTCCTGACCTTCAGGTGTGTGTCAGCACACCACATCTATGGGGTGTTTGGGATGGAGCCCAGGGCCTAACACATGCTGGATGAGTGCTTTGTCAACTGAACTACAGCTGTGAGGTTCCTATGGAAGGCAGTTTGCTGATGTTTGCATCTTTGCCAGCCACATGGTCCCTGTCTGCCAACCCTGTGGGTGGTGATTGTACTTAGTGAATGCCTGTGCCACTATTTGGCATTAGAGCCCTGGACATTGCAATTGAGCTTTGGGGTCGGGAAGATAGGCGCGACTCAGTGGTAGGTGGGGGAGGGTACATCCTGGACATCAGGTGCAGAGGTCCGGGGCAGTGGCTGTAGATAGCAGGGAGAGAGAACATCTCTCCACAGCTGGAGGCAACGTTAAGTTCTTACGGGGAACCAGCTTCCGGGCTGGGCTCTGCCTGCTGACTGCCCACGTTCTCTCTTCCCAGTACATGGGCTGCATTGAGGTGCTCCGATCCATGCGTTCTCTGGATTTCAACACCCGAACGCAAGTAACAAGGTGAGACCTTGGGTAGGCTGGGAGCTTGGGTCTCAGTTGGCCGTCCATCTTGAGGCCTCCGATGGTGGGTGGAGGTGACCTGCTGGGCACCCAAGGGTAGGAGGTGAACTGGGCTCGTCACTGGCTGCATTTCAGCTTTGTGCCTGGTTGTTGTGCATGGCTGTGATGGACAGTCCCCAGACTTGGTTTTCCTTCAGCCTGCCCTACGGTGGGATGTGACTTCAGGAGGGTGATGGGAAGGGCTTCGTTTATTCCAATTGCTGTGAACTTAAAAATTAAGATACAAAGCCAGGTATGTAGGCTTAGACCTGGAATCCCAGCACTTGGGCGACAGGCATGAAGTTTGCTATGCTCAGGCTAGCCTAGGCTACAGACTGTCTCAAGAAACAAACAAAAACAATACATAGGATTTATTGCCCTAACAACCTGCTCCTGGCCACTGTAACTCATTGCTTTAAAATATCTCTGCATAGTGTTTTATAGCCACTCGATCTATTTCCAGAACATTCCAATACCCTAAAAGGAAGCCCTATTGTCATGACCAGTTATCCCCCTAACTCATCCATCACCTACAAATTCACTTCCTGTCTCAGACTCTGGCCTCAAGTCACTCTGTTTCTGCTGTGATGAAGCCCTGGTAAAAGCAATTCAAAGGAAACAGTTTATTCATCTCATTCAGTGTATCAGGCAGGAGCTTGAGAGATCTGCTCATCATAATAAATATGTAATAAAATAATAAATAATAAAGTTAAGTCTGCTTGAGGGATCACAGTCAAAATAAGGAGCAGAGCAAGATGGATTAATGTTTGCATGTTTATGCTCAGTTTGCTTTGTCCAGGATCCCCTGCCTAGGGGATGGTGCCCCCCACAGTGGACAGATTTTCCCACATCAACACAAGATAATCCTCTACAGATGTTCCCTGAGGCTCACCTCCTAGATGATTAACCACATGTCTCACTGACCACAAGTGTCCTCACAGTCCCTCCATGCTGTAGTGTATGTCAGACCCTCACTCCTTTTCAGGGCTGAGTAATACACCAGTGTGTGGATGGATCATGCTGTATGTGCATTCACCCATGCTGGACCCTAGGTACCCAGGACACTTTACTTCCCATCAGCCTGTGTCCTGTCTCTGTCCCTAGTCCACTTACTTCTATGAAGCGCAGACTGGCCTCTGACTTGCAATGTATCTCAGGCTGGCCTTGAACTCATTGCCTTCCTGCCTCTGCCTCCTGAGCTAGACGATAATCTCTCCCAGCTTCCCTTGGCTGTCTCTTAGTCCTTGCTCCTGATGTTTGGTGTCACCATTTTGCAGGGAAGCCATCAACCGGCTCCATGAGGCTGTTCCAGGTATCCGGGGCTCCTGGAAGAAGAAGGTGGGTGTGGCTTGTGGTCCTGCAGAGCTGGTGTGTGTGTGTGTGTTGGGAGGCTGAAGGGAACACTGTGGCCACCCAGAACCCCTCTGGCCCCAGGCATCTGACTTGGCTGACTCAGTGTACCCTCCCAGGCCCCCAACAAGGCACTGGCCTCCATTCTGGGGAAGAGTAACCTGCGCTTCGCCGGCATGAGCATCTCAGTCAACATCTCCGTGGATGGCCTCAACCTATCTGTGCCTGCCACCCGCCAGGTGGGAGCTACTACCCTCCACCCACATCCCCACCTTTGCCCAACGCACAGCTCTGCCATTTCTGCATCCCGATCTTTGCTCTGCTCCCCACTCTCCCCACAGCCCCACAGTCCTTTATGCTCACAATCCAGCATCATTCTTCTCAGTCCTGTTCTTCCAAACAGGCTTTCTCTGTGTAGCCCAGGCTGTCCCGGAACTCTGTAGACCAGGCTGGCCTCGAACTCAGAGATCTGCCTGCCTCTGCCTCTCAAGTGCTGGGATTAAAGGTGTGTGCAGCACCTTTAATGTAGTCCCCACATTTAGCTCCATTTACATCCCCACCTTCATCCCTGCCCCTAAATCCATCCTGCCTGCCTTCAGTGCCACACCCACTTTTAACCCAATCCACCGTCCCACCTTCCCCACCCTCAACTCCAGTGAACCAACCCTTCACCACAGCCTTAGCTCCACCCAACCTCAAAGCCCTCAGCCACACCCACCCTCCAGACCTCTCCTATAATCTTAAAATGTGCAGAAATATCTGATGTGGTGTGAGGTAGAGCCAGGATGTGGGAGTCACTATGGCGGGAAGTCTCCAGTAGCTGGGACCTGAACAGTCTGCTTACTGCCCTTATGTGGAGCCAGGCCATCGCTAGAGCAGATGTGCCCACAGCTGTTCAGAAGGGTACCTGGGCTGGAGTGGGTGGCAGCTAGGGATTATTCACATCACCCTGCACTCTCAGAATGTCAAGTTCTCAGAAGGACTGGGAAATGTTCCCCTTGGATGTGGGGAGGAGAGAGAGTCTAGGCTGGCTCCTGAGGAGAGGCATCTCCTATGGGAAAGACAGCATGGACCCAGGGGAAGAGTCTGGAGAGTCTGGGGTCTGCTCTGAGACCAGTGACAATGGCATTGTAGTTGAGGAGGGCCATGCAGGGGTGGTGAGCTGCTGGTGGGAGGGGCTATGGCCAGGTCTCCTGGGAAAGGGACTGAGATTAGGATAGATCTCAGAAGCTGTTGTCAAAGGTTCTGGTCTGGGCTCGGGCCTGGGCCAGAGGTTTTGATTCCAGTCTTATCCCTGCTTAGCCTCAAATAATCACACACAGGCTTATATTATTTTCATGCGGATTGACCTAGGGCCCAGGCATATAACTTGCTAGCGCTTGCTCTCAATCTAACCCATCTTGTTCAGCCATGCAGCTCTGTACCTTTTCTCAGAGCAGCATTTCAGCTTCTTTCCTGTGTCTGCTGCGTCTCCTTCTTGTGTCTCTGGCGCCTCTCTGCCATCTGTGTCTGCTCTGAGATATTCCTGAGTTTTCTTAGCCTGGTAGCCCCGCCCACACTTCCTGTTTGCCTTTGGCCAATCAGCTTTTTATTAAACTCATAGGCAGGACAAATATTTACAACATTACCAGCATAATCCTACTACAAGAGGCCCGGTGGGCAGGCCCTGTTGAGGGGCTCACGATGGAAAACAGAAAGACTGCAGGGACACCCCAACAACAACCTTTATCCAATCTTAACCACCCGAACTCCAAGCTCAACTCTTAATTCTAATTACTCTAGTTCTAGCTCCAGCTTCCACCCCAACCTCACTTCTTTGTTTGGAGGCTGTCTCACCATGTAGCCTTGCCTGGCCTGAAACTCAGAGATCCACTTGCCTCCATTGGGACTAAAGGCTTGGCTTTAACCACACGCCCAACACCTGCCCCAGCCCCTGACCTTCATTCCAACCTAACCCTAACACCAGTTCTGTGGTAGACCTGGGTCTCTCAGCTCTGGGCACAAATTCTCACTTTACCCTGATAGATCTGAGATCCAAGGAAGTCTGAGCTGGAATTTAATCAGCTAGCAAGGCACAGGCTGTTTATCAACAGTGGTCGCTGAATGTGAACATTGCTTTCATCCACATGTCTCTGACTGTCCTGGCTGGTGCTGGCGTAGGTACATGTGGTGCAGGATGGGACAAGACTGGCCTCACATCAGATACAGCTGGTGACAAAGACACACACTGTGGGCTACGGCTTGGTTGGTAGTGTTGGCTGTGATGCCCTGCATGGGGGAGGGTGTCTTTTTCTGAGCAGCCCTGCTGGGATTGAGTTCCCTTGAATCCAGCTGGCTAGTGAGCGGAGGTCTGGAAGGTGGGGTTACTCTGTTCCACATAAGACTGGGAACCTGCAGTGTGGAAGGGGCTCCCAAAGGTGCCACAGCCACCACTGCTGTCAGTGGAGGAGGGGGGGAACCACGGGACACAGGTCTAGGGGATGAAGGTAGTGGGCAGGGACCACAGCCTGGATCAGAGGCCTCTGATGCCCAAGCTCTGCCGCTGGTGGTAGGGACATTGCCTGCTCTATCTCATCCTGAGCTCACGGTCCTGCTGACAGGTCCTAGACGCTCCTGGGGAAGACGTGGTCCCTGAGACCTGTTTCCGCTTCCTGAGCCTCGTCAGCTTTGTTATTTTGAGTCTTAGCACAGTCTCTCCTTTCCGCTTCTCTGATCCGTGAGAATTAAAAGCATCCTAAAGGAAGGGCTGCTTTCATTCTGAGTAAATCAAGTCCCTATACAAGTTTAGGAACCTGAGTGACAGGCAACAGATGGGCTGGGGCCGTGCACATGAATGGGGATAAACACATAGCTGGTCCATATTCAGAGACCAGAGTCTGGGATAGGCGCTGGGAGTGTGTGTGTATATGAGTGTATATGTTGCCATGTCTACACTCAAGTGGGTACACAATCATGTGTGACTCCCAAGCCCCAGCCTCTCTGTCTCTTCCTTAGGCACTGTTCCAGTCCTCAGGGGCTGGTACCCAGGTGAGACTCTCTGGCCTTAGCAATGTTAGACAACAGTCAGAGGGCCATCTCTCCATCCCTGCCATGTCCATTCCCCTGTGACTGTGGTTCACCTGCCAGGCTATTGGTGACCACAAGTGACCATGCCTGCCTCCCTGTCCTCACAGATCATCGCCAACCATCATATGCAGTCTATTTCCTTCGCTTCAGGTGGCGATACGGTAAGAGGGGATGGGTGGACCTCTGTGTCCTGTACCACTGCAGCCTTCCCCAAACCCCACCTGCTGGGACCTCATTCCCTCCAGGGACCTGAACCTGGTTAATCTCTCCCACGTGTCTCTCCAGGACATGACTGATTACGTGGCCTATGTGGCCAAGGACCCTATCAACCAGAGAGGTGAGTTAAAAAAGCTCAGGGCCCTGGGCCTGGGGTAGGGCTGTGCTGGAGGTCACAGGCACACTGACACTGTGACCTCCTCAGCCTGCCACATCTTGGAATGCTGTGAGGGTCTAGCCCAGAGCATCATCAGCACTGTAGGCCAAGCCTTCGAGTTGCGCTTCAAGCAATACCTGCACAGTCCTCCCAAGGCCATAGTGCCCCCCGAAAGGTAAAGAGACCCCAGGTTTCCTGGGCCAGGCTGCTAGCTCTACCCTCTATTGGCTGCCTTTGCCTTTTTTTTTTTGCCCAGAGTCCCCTATGTGGCTCCATCTTCGTTGATCTTATCTAGACAGCCCCTGTGTCCTCTTGAGGGATGAATTCTGTCTGATAGCAGTGGAGGGTGGGTTGTCTTACCTCTGGGGTGCTGTCTGCCGCTTTCTGACATTGGTTCTAGGACAGACAGCTGCTGGTGTTTGTGGCAGTCCTCTGGACAGGGCACCGCATCCTGTCTCATGGTTACTGTCACCAGAGTTACATGGGAAGGCATGGTGATGGGTGGAGGTGGAGGGCTGAGAAGGGCAGGTCTAGCCTTGCTCTGTGCCCCCAGGCTGAGAGGGCTGGAAGAGTCGGCATGGGGTGACGATGATGAGGCAGACCACAATTACTACAACAGCATTCCAGGGAAGGAGCCACCCCTGGGTGGGCTGGTGGACTCCAGACTGGCAGTCACACAGCCCTGTGCACTGGCAACACTCGGGGGCCTCGGACAGGTCAGTTTCCACTATTCCATGGGGCCAGAAAGAGCATGGAGCTGCCCTTGGGTTGGGTCAGGAGTGGGGTTCTGGGTGGAAAGAGGGCCTGGCACAAACCTGGGTCCTTTCTTGCAGGGGATGTCACCTGCACGGAGGGATGCTCGTGCCTTGCCTTGGGACATGGGTCCCTCTGGAACAGGTAGGTTGTGCTGGCCTCCGTCTGGAGTCCCCTGAAATGTCCCAAACAAGCCTCTCTGCGTGTAATTGTGCCCCGCAGGCTGTGTGCTCCCAGCTCTACCCTCCCTGTCGTCTTTCCCTGATGTCACTACATTTGGGGCATACTCAGCTTCTCACACTTCTAAACTCCAGGGGGCGCTGCCCCTCTCCGAGATGCCATCTTGTACCCTGATTAGGCAGGCATGACTCTGGAGGTTTCCAGAATTCTTTGTGCATACCCAGGCACGTCGAATATGAATTACTTTTCTGTGTCTCCAGTGGGGAGGGGGGGTCATTACAGATGACACACTAGGCCTCTGTCCAGGTGCCAGTCTTTTGAGGAGTCCTTCCCACTACAGACTCTTAATCTTTTCATGATCGTGTAATACTCCTCTGTACAAAGCAGTGCGACTTCTCTCAGGTGTGAGGACTGTGCACCCACACCCAAGTGGATGGTGCCCCTGTGAACTTGACAGAGACCTCCTGATGCCTTTCTTAATCTTCTCACCTGGGGCTGGGGCTGGGGCTGGGGCTTTCTCAGTTCTCACTCTAGCTGGTCCGTGTTCATACAGATCTCAGGTTTTAAAGGTTCTCATGTAGCCCAGCTGGCCTTGACTTCCTGGACCTTCTGCTTCCTACCACCTGAGTGCTGGGGTGACAGGTGTGGGTCACTACTCACAAATAGGTAGTTTTTCCTTAAAACAGAAAAAAACATAACCAAGAAAATCCCCAAAACCCTTTTGAGTTAGGGTCTCATTCTGCAACCCAGCTGGCCCTGAGCATCTTATCCCGCCAGCTCCTGGATCTATATTTAGTTGTCATTAGTATTTTATGATTAAGCTGTTATTCTCACAGTGTGACAGAGGCTAAGTGACATGATACAGGCAGGGCTCACACTCTCTGAGGAGGGCTTGGCTACAGCTAGTACCTTCTGGTCCTTGCTTCCTGGCTGGGCTTCTGAGAAGTGCCTGGAACCATCCTTGGGTCCTGAGAAATCTGCTCAGCTGAGCTCAGAGGGGAGAAAGTCAGACTGTTCTTGAGGTTGGCACAACGCCCAGTGATCCTGAGGGGTGAGGCTGATGTGACGGAGTGTCTCCCCACCCCTGGGTGGGTGGACAGTCTTCAGGAGACTGAGATCCAGCCCAGAAGTAAATACAAAGAGGGAAAGACAGCCCAGTGATTCAAATTTGATCTCTATCACCCAGGTAAAAGCTGATTGAGGTGGTCTGTGTCTGGAGCTCCTTGGGTCTATTGGCCATCCACTCATTCTAGTTTAATCAGAGTTTTGGGTTCAGTGAGAGACCTTGTCTCACCAGTGAGTGAGGGAGACACCCAACACTGTCGTCCAGTCTCCACTTGTACACACACACACACAAACACACACACATACACGCATGCATGAGAGAAGAGGCGGCTGCCGGCCTTAAAATAGCAGAGGTAACAGCCTAACCATTTCACAGAGTGGCCGGGTTGTGAGAACCAGGGCCTTTACTGTTTAAACAGGGTCCCTTCCTGCCCTCCCTTTGGCCAAGAACTGCCCTCTTGCTGTGGCATGTCTGGGCTCTGTCTCCTCGGTTTGGCCCCTGTGGGGTGACGCTGGTGTCCCTGCCCACGCCTGCCTCCCTTTGGTCTTGTTTCATTCACTCATTCACTGTCTTTGCCCCCCTTTCTAAGTTCTCTGGGTTTCCAACTGATCTGCTACCCTCCATCCTTTCCAGCCCCACCCGGGGATGGCTATGTGCAGGCAGATGCCCGAGGGCCGCATGACTATGAGGAGCACCTATATGTCAACACCCAGGGCCTGGACGCCATGGAGCCTGAGGACATTTCCGAGGCACCTCTCCTTCCTGAGGACAGCCCCAAGAAGGACCTGTTTGACATGCGTGTGTGGCCCCGGTTCTTCATCTGGGATTGCATGGGGGAGGTCCTTGGGAAGGCGGGGGGGGGGGGGTTGTTAGGACAGTCCCAGACTGTGAACCTCAGTCAGCTAGGGACAGATTTCTGTGTGGCTCCTAAGCAGTTTGGTGAGTGAGACTGAAACCCCCTATTCGGCAGCCCAGCCTCTGCCTACAGTCTGAGGGGAGACCCCTGACCTCCTGTCTGTGGGACTGTCAGTCCTACCTAGTAGGCTAGATCTCAATGGCGGTCACTGTCTCATGTGGGGCTGGGAGAGCTGGTCCATCTTTTTCCTCTGGGAACCCCATCCTGATGTGGGAGAATTGATACGGTGGTGTAAACCCCACCCCAAGATGACTTAGTCTGATAGCTTAGGATAATCTTTCCTCCCAGAAGGGTTTGTAATTCTCTGTCTCCCCGCCCTCCACCCGGGGACTTTGGGTGCTGACTCTCTCAGGGCCTCCCAGATGGCTAGAAATGTCTTCCTCCAGATCTTTTCAGTCGGTCCCTGATGACTGGCTTTTTTCTTTGGTGTGTGTCTGTGAACGTTCAGAGGCCAGAACACAACTGTGGCTGCTGTTGCTCAGGGCTAACCATTCTTTCAGTGGCTGGGGATTTACCAGCTAGGTTAGGCTGGTGGCCAGTGACCCCCTTCCATTCTCCTGTCTCGCCCTCCTCTGTGTTGGCGTTAACCAGGACATACCATTGCTTCCAGCTTTTTACGTGGGTGCTGGGAGTCAGACTTCGGCCCTCTGCTTTACACTTCCAAGACTTTACCCAGCCATTTTCCCAGACCTCTGCATCGTCATTGTTGCAGCTGTGGTGTGAGGTGATGCCTCCTCCTGAGTGCCAACATGGCCTCTTGGCTCCTCACAGTGGGAAAGCAGGTTGGGGTGAGCTCCCTGTAAAGGTGGCTGACCCTGACAGCCATTTGCCTGACCTCCATGGGGAGGTGGGTTCCCAGTTGGCACTTGACAGGGTAGTCAGTGTGGGGACTCCTGTGTCAGGTATGCGGGTGACTATTTGTGTCATATTCTACTCCCCCCCTCCCCGTCTCCATCCCTGGAGGGTCCTGAGACTAGGGGAGGTCACCTGGCCCAGAGCAGTGACAGCCTCACAGAGCTGAGGCCATTTGCTGTTGCCAACAATCACGTAAGATGTGATCAGCAATGAGAGGCATACATGGGGGTAGAGGCTGGGGCCAAGGGAGTGCTGGCCTGCAAATAGCTTTGACAGTGTGAGTGGACCCAGTAAACCTTGCTAACAGTCCCTCTGCAGGGCTTGCAGAGGCCCCACCTAGTGCAAGGTTGGCTCTAGTAAGTTCCAGGCCTGGATTTGCAGCTGAATACCTGTCATT
>PVIH01016407.1:20704-45804 GCA_004025045.1 Sigmodon hispidus
TGGAGCCCCGCCTAGAATCCCCAGTGAGGGGCTGGGGGCGTGGTCAGGGTGGAGCCCCGTCTAGAATCCCCAGTGAGGGGCTGGGGGCGTGGTCAGGGTGGAGCCCCGCCTAGAATCCCCAGAGAGGGGCTGGGGGCGTGGTCAGGGTAGAGCCCCGCCTAGAATCCCCAGGGAGGGGCTGGGATTGTAACTGGAGTGGCCTACTTGGCAGGCCTGAGGGTTCTGTCCCAGCAATAGAAAAACATAAAATGCTCCACAGGACCCTTTGAAGATGCCCTGAAGTTGCACGAGTGCTCAGTGGCTGCAGGCATCACTGCAGCCCCGCTCCCTCTGGAGGACCAGTGGCCCAGTCCCCCTACCCGCAGGGCCCCCATTGCGCCCACAGAGGAGCAATTGAGGCAGGAGCCCTGGTACCATGGACGCATGAGCCGGCGGGCTGCGGAGAAGCTGCTTCGTGCTGATGGGGACTTCCTTGTGAGAGACAGCGTCACCAACCCGGGGCAGTATGTCCTCACAGGCATGCATGCCGGGCAGCCCAAGCACCTGCTGCTGGTGGACCCCGAGGGCGTGGTAAGCTGGGACTTGGGAAGAGAGGGGGGCAGGGGCCCTGGACTTCAAGGGTGGCACCATTTTTTTAGATAATGGATCTCTTACTGTGGAAAAGCTTATTGGCATTAGCGTCTGTCTAGAGAACTACGGAACATTTTTTCAATTACAAAAGGCTTTTACTTTCTTTAAATAAATTTTTTTCTCTGTGTAGTCTTGGCTGTCCTGGAACTCATTCTGAAAATCAGGCTGGTCTCAAATCTACATAGATCCATCTGCCTCTGCTCCTGAGTGCTAGAATTAAAAAAGAATGTTGAATCCAGATGTGGTGACTCATCTCTGTCATCCCAACACTTGAGAGGCTGAGGCAGGAAAGCTACTGGAAGTTTCAGGCTAGCCTGGAACTTCAGAGTGAGAACCTTGTCTCAAAACAACAAGAATAAAACATTTTAAAAGCGATTTTTACTTTGGAAAGCATTCAGAGTTCATAGAAGCCCTTCAAACCGCAGCCTCCACACTAGGTGCCTGCTCCCCACATGCAGGATGGCAGATGTGATGTATTTATCTGGATCTCTTAGTAACTTATCAAGTCAGAGCCTGTCTGCAATCAGCTTCCCCTTCTTAGTCACATTCTCTTTGCATGAAGCCCTGTCTGGCATAAACCATCGGCCTGACTTTGAACTCAGAACTCTGCTGAGTGCTGGATTAAAGGCGTGGCCCATCACACCTGGCTCTGTTCATTTTCTCTTTTTTCAAATTTGTTATTACCTTTGTCTATGGGTGTTTTGCTTATGTATGTGTGTGCATTATCCTCGGAGGCTGGAGGAGGGTCCCAGAGGACCCGAGTTATGAATGGTAATGAATGCCCAGGTGGATGCTGGGAATCAAATCTTGGTCCTCTGCAAGAGCGGCCAGTGCTCTTAATGGCAGAGCCATCTCTCCAGCCCCATCTATTTATTTATTTGTTTTTCTAAACCACAGACTGCTATTGAACGGCAGCCAGCGTGGCTGACCTTGGGTTTCTTCCTCCCTGTTTCTCTGGCACAGATGTTCCTGGTGCCAAGAGAATCCACAAATGACTCTTTCTGAAGAACTCAAGGGTTTGGGAAGACTTTCTAACTTCATGGGGAGCTAGAGGGTTTTTCTAGGATCCTGGTGAGGAAGGATTGGGGCTTGGAGCCTTTTTAGCCATGGAAGCCATAGTTATTTTACTGTTGAGATCATTGCTTCTCAACCTCCCCAGAACAGTTCCTCATTTATGACCCCAACCATAAAACTATTTCATTGCTTCCTAGCTGTTAGTTGTCTATTACGAATTGTAATGTAAATATCTGATAGGTAGGATATCCCATATGTGACCTCTGTGTGAAAAGTTTGACTCCAAGAGGGTTGCGACCCACAGATTGAGAATCACTAGAGTTGTTGGCCCCTTGTGTGATTTCGGGGTGCCTTAGATTCCTGTGAAGCACACAGCCACCAATGATACAGCTTAAAAGAGGGCAGGGCTTGTCCTGAGATCTCTGTGCCAGGCCTTTGCTGGAGTCTGGGAGTGGTTGGTGATTGTTGTTCTTTGGCTTGTGGACACATCAGTACCGCCTCCCCGACCCTCACGGTCACCCTGCCTTCCTGTGTCTGTCTTCTTCCTTGTCCTGTGTGTGCATCTTCCTCTGAGGCTTTCTACCTTTTCTGAGACAGGATCTTGCTGTGGAGAGTGGTTGTCATGGAGCTCTTAGACCAGGTTAGCCTCTGCCCTCCTGAATGCTGGGTTAAGGACATAGAACTCCACCCCCCTTTTTTTTAGATTTGTTTATTATGTATACAGCATACAGAAGAGGGCACCAGATGTCATCATAGATGGTTGTGAGCCACCATGTGGATGCTGGGAATTGAACTCAGGTCCTCCAGAAGAACAGTCAGTGCTCTTAACCTCTGAGCCATCTCTCCAGCCCCATTTTTTTTTAACTTTTTTTTTTTAAAAGATTTATTTATTTATTATGTATACAGTGTTCTGTCTGCAGACCAGAGAAGGGCGCCAGATCTCATTACAGATGGTTGTGAGCCACCATGTGGTTGCTGGGAATTGAACCCAGGTCCTCTGGTAGAACAACCAGTGCTCTTAACCTCTGAGCCAGCTCTCCAGCCCTCCACCCTTTCTTTTGAGGCACGATCTCTCACTGGAGCTGGAGCTCAGAGATTTAGGTTGGTTGATGAGCAGGCTCCAAAGGATCCACTGTGACTTTGCTGTCAGTGCCAGGGTCACAGGTCACACTGCTTTTGTATGGGAGCTGGGCATCCAGACTTGGGTCCCCATGTTTGTGCAGCAGGCACATTACTGAGACCCCTCAGCTTTTCTGCTCTGTTGTTTTTGAGACAGGGTCTGCAAGGCTGTTCTTAAACTGGAAATTCCCTTGCCTCAGCCTCCCTGAGTACTGGAAACATGGGTGTGCCTTACCACACTGGGCCTGTGGTTTTGGAGTCTTGGGGCTGGTTTTGGAGTGGAGTTCTCTGCTCAGACAAGCTTCTTACCCAGCAGGTCTAAGCTGGTGGGGGCGTGGCCTATGGGATGCGGTCAGGGATGGATGCTGAGGTCTCTGCCTACAGGTGCGGACGAAAGACGTGTTGTTTGAGAGCATCAGCCACCTCATAGACTACCACCTGAAGAACGGGCTGCCCATCGTGGCTGCGGAGAGTGAGCTGCACCTTCGGGGAGTGGTCTCCCGGGAGCCATGAGCCAGGTGCGAGGTAGCCAGCTACATACACCTGCTATCTTCTGGAGTTCCTGAGATACTCACCCATTCTGTGCTTCACCTATGGCTTTAGTATATTCACTGTGTTGTGTGGCCATCACAACAGCTAATTGCAGAACATTTTATCATCCCAAAGCAAGCCCATCCTCTAGAAGCAGTTACCTACCCTCAAAGGGAAAGACCTGATGACCTCAGGGTCTCTGGGCAGAACAGGAGGAGGGAGGTGGCTGTGGTTGGGGAGGGCAGGAGGTAGCAGCTGGATGTGGAGGCTGGGTTGAGGGAAGTGGGGGGGGGACGCTGTGGAATTTTCCCTGGAGATGCTGGTTAGGTCAAGCTGTTCTTTGTCCCCATGACAACGTCTCCTTCCTGTCCCCTTCTGGCCTCCTCCTGCCTGGGGGCCAGGGCTGCAGGCAGAATTGCTTTATTGAGATGGAGGATATGCCCTGTGGACTTCTCAGATGTCTGTACCATGGTGGGCCACCCAGACAAAGGAGTTTGTGAACCTAGACTCAGAGTTGTTATGTTATCTGTGAACATGTAGGCCACATGGTTGTGAGGCAGGCTCTGAGGCTAGTGTCTTTGTCTGCACAGAGAGGTTAAGATACTGCCCTGGTGCACACAGCAGTAGTTTGGGGAGCCCCAAGACCCAGGTAGCTTGGTGCCCATGGCTGCTGAGGCCCCTTCTGTTCAGTGAACACAGAAGTGGCTGTTGTCATGGAAACCCTGACATCGTCTCCTTCTGTCCACAGGTGATGGTCTTCAACCCAGCTCCTACCCCTTGAGGCCCTTGCCATTGCCTTGAGGGCTCAGCCTTTCTCTCGGACCCTGAAACGACCAGAAACAGAATGGCCGCCATTTCTCCTTCCGCATGAGCCTCAGGAAGCTGCCTTTTCCTAGATGCGCTCGGCTGGCTGGACCAGTGAGAGAAGAGTCCGAGTCCAAGCTCCTGGTCCTGCCTGAGTCCCACCCTGAACTTGGGTGAGGTTGTACAAACCAAAGACTGAATGAGTCGCCTTTAACAAAGACACCTAATGCAGACCCTGTGCCTTCTCTCCCAGTGGGCCAGCGACATCAGGTTGTGTCCATGAGTGATTCTGTGTGGGCAGGTGTAAATTCCTGCCCTGGCTGGGCTCTGAGGACCCACATGCACTGCTGCCTTTGGGGGGGAATCAGGTGCTTTTGGGTCTCAAACCCCCGATAGGGGAGCAGCCTTGGGGCTCACCTGGAATGGTAGGGCACCCAGGTGAGTTAGAGGCAGAGGGACCTTACTGAGGTGTGGCATCCACTCAGCCCCTCCCAGCTGTCACCTGCCTGGTCTTTCACTGTAATTAAATACAGCGTTGAATGTCAACCTGCTGTGCCTGAGTGGACCTGCCCGGGGGTTCCTGGTGGACAACTGAGGCTGGATCCTGGGCTGGAGCACCTGTGCGGTCTGACCACTCCACAGCCCAACCCCACCCCACCCCATGCCCCATCTCTCCACAAACCTTTGATTTTATTATAAAGCAGGTCTCTCTCTTCCATTCAGTGTTTCCCCTGCCCCGTCTTTGAATCCCTGGCTTGCTTACCTCCTCAGGGCCCCACCCAAATGAACGGCCCCTGCACACCGGGGCCGGGGAGAAGTGGACTTCTTTGTGTGGTGTTTTGGAGGACATGGGAGGGTATGTGAGTAAGAGCTTTAGTCTGCCCCAAACATGAGACACCGATAAGTGTTATAGGTCTGCCTTTGATACCCTGTTTGTCCAAATACACAGCGGCTAAGAACCCTGTCCCCACCCACCCAACTTTCTGTCCCCTACCCATCCACCTCCTAACTATTCATTCACACACTCATCTTTCTACCCTCCCATATGTTCATCTGCTCAATCACCACCAATCTATCCACCACCTTTCCATTTATCTACCCATTCACATTCCAATCTATCCATGTATTCATCCACCTACCCATTACCCAACTGTCCACCAGTTCATCCTTCAAAGCCACTCACCCATCCATCCATTGATGTATCCACTCACCCATCCATCCATTGATGTATCCACTCACCATATTTGCATTTTCTCATTCACCCACTCACCTATCCATTCATTTTCCCACCCTCATCTTCAGCCCTATCCACTCCCCAGCCGCCACCCTTCTGTTCCCTTACTCATCTACCCATGTACCAGCTCATCTCTTCATCCCACCACAGCCCTTCAAGCATTTCTGGTAGCAGCAGGGATGCAAGACTATCCCAGATATTAGTCAGCAAGCCACCTCTAAGTGTACTTTCTAGATAACACCCAGGATAAGGAGAGTTCTAGATTCCAGAAAATCTTCAGGGCTTCATCGTGGAACTGATGTTGATCCCAAGGTGGAGGGAATAGAGTTTGGGGCAGAGTGAGAACATGTATAGAGGCCCTGTGATGGGAATCTGACATGCCCAGTGAACAGAAAGGTGTGCAGGGTTGGAGGACACAGGGCTGAGGAGTGGCTGGGTACCAGAGAGAGCTGCATTGCTTAGCCTCAGGTTCTAAACTTGGTTTCTGTGAAAACAGCCACTTGCAGGAAGTGTCCTGTTGACAGGACAGGGATGTCTGAGGGCCAGGAAGAGGCAGTGTAGTTAGATTATTCTGGAATCTAGGTCAAAGTGGGATCTAAACTAGCTGCATTCATTCATGGGTCCATATACTAGGTCTTCACAAGGCCCGGTCCCTGATCCTTTTTGCGGTCCTGTGTCTGGTGCCCCTCAGGACATGAACTCACATAAGCCTGAGTTTAGGGACTCCAGATCTCACTGTGCAGGCTATGGGTGCTCGTGACTCACCAAGGAGAGACCCACACATAGTGATTGGTGACAAGGATGGCATAGGTGCCAGCCTCCATGATCTATCTGATCACTGAGCTGAGCCACTGGTAAGAGGCAGATGTAGCCAACCATCCTCCGATCCAGGACTCGGGCTCAGTTCTCCAGGACGCTCAGGTGCTTGGCTCTGGGGGGATTCCATTCCCAGCCCTACCTCTGACACCAACAACCACTCAGTTAACAAACATTTGCCCTGAAGGATCTTGGGATGGATGTAGCAGAGGCCTGAGTTCAAATTCTGGAGTTCTCTTCTTCTGAAGTGCCTATAAGCTCCTCGCACAGAGCTAGAGGCCCAGCTTTCTGTGGGCCTGGCAAGTACTGTACATGTCTGGAAGTGTACAGGCCATGGAGCAGGGACAGTCAGGCCCTGTGATCTGCGGTGACTTATCTTGCTGGAACTGTGTGGGTGCAAGGATTGATGCCAGGTCTTGAGCCCCACATCTTAATTCTATAGCATAGGCAGCTTCTGGACCAGCTGGGTGGGACAGAGAAACTTCTGACAATATGTTACATTGAATTTTATGTGTGTCTGTGCAACATATGGGTACTAGGAACTGAACCTGGATTTTGATGCGAGCAAGTCTTAAGGGCTGAGCCATCTCTCCAGCCCCAGACAGGAGCAGAATGCCTCACAGATCTCTGAGAAAAGCTGCTCTTACTGGCCCCGAGGGCTAAGGTCACGAAACAGGAAATGAGCAGACTCAAGACTTCGGGAAGAATCTAGGTTGATACTATTAACTCTAGGAACTCTCTCCAGCGTGAACCGAGCCTGAGTCCTAGATCGAAGGGAGTTGGCCACATCTGCCTCTGCCAGTGGTTCTGCTCAGAAAGAGCCAGACAGCTTTGTGACCAAGAGGCTCCTGTTTAGCATCTGCCGGTTGGAAGGGCTGGATTCCCTGTCTGCGGGGTAGGGTTCATGGGGGACAGATAGTGTGGGAATAGAGACCTATTTCCAGATACCTTCCTTCCAGTTAACAAACTTCCAAATGTAACAAGGTGCAGGGTCAGCAGTTAGGCCCAGCTGTTGGAGCCAACCTCTGGTGTCCTTTGTCTCAGCATCCTTGGCTTGCTTACCTGATGGAGGCCTGCGAAGAACTAACCAACATTTCCCAGGCTCTCTGGGACTCCCTCCCAGCGGTGGACAAATGTGGTACATGGAATCACTGAGGTGGCAGAAGGACAGAGAGGTTTGGACACTTCTCTGATGACACACAGCAGGAAGTGTGTGGCCACCTAAAGCTCCAGCTGAACAGACCAAGGCAGCCTGCTTCCTAGGGCCTGTGATCCAGCAGCTACCCTTAGTTTGAGGCCCCTGCCTTTACCCTGCTAGGCCTCTTCATCTGCCATGACCAATGGCAGTTTCTTCCATCCCCCTGTAGATTTCCTGTTACAGTTGGTTGTTGTTAGTTTGAGACAGGGTCTCGCTATGTAGTCCAGGCTGTCCTGGAATTCATTATGTAGACCAGGCTGGCCTCACCCATAGAAATCTGCCTGCTTCTACCTCCTGAGTGCTAGAATGAAAGGTGTGAGACACCATGACTGGCTGGTTATAGTATGTCACAAAGAGCCAGCCACACACCTACACTGCCATTCACCCGACTCTCTGGGAATCAGGATGGCCATCAGATTGTTCCCAGTAGCTGGGTTATTTGGCCATAGGCAGGTCTCAGATAAATATAGGCCCATGGAAGGTGCATTCCTTCAGAACTTAACACTGAGCTCTGGAAACCCAGTTAGTAGTGGCCAGGCCTCCCTCTGGGTAGGTTCTTCTTCTGGAGAGAAACTGTCACCTCATCTATAAACCACTGCTGGGTGGCCATGGGAACCCGAAATGGAGAAGGTCATTTAGAAACTGATTGGGACTCAGTTCCCAATTCCAGTCATTATTACTATTATTGGATGAAGAGTCACAGGATAGTGAAGGGGCCTGCTGTGATCCCCAGAGCTGAGGGGCGTTGCCCAGACCGGAAATACAACAGCTTGCCTCAGCTGGGTCCAGTGTCACCAACCTCAGCCTTCAGCTCCCCATCCAGTCTGTATTCCACTTAGTCTAGGACCAAGAGGCTCAGATCAGTACTGTGGGGTCCTGCTCAGGACCACAGGTCATACAACTTGGTTCCAGGAGATCCAGCCCAGAGCCCAGGACCCATCCCACACAGCTGGATCCGCCCCTGGCGTGTTCCAATGAGTTCCCCTACCCCTCTCAGAGCTTCCTCCCGTGCCAGGCAATGGTTCCAATGCTACAGGGCCCCCGCCCAACAAAGTCCAGCCACTGCTGCAAGTCCCGCCCCTTCCTCAGGCTCCACCCTATTTTAACCAGGAGCCCCGCCCATCATCCAATTCTGCCTCCAGCCTGAACCAGAAGACCATCTCCCAGGCCCAGTCTCACATGTAGATGCCCCACCCCCGGCCAGTTCCGGGAGGCCCCGCCCCTCCCGGACTGCGGAGAAGCGGGCGCGCGCCTGCACTCGGAGAAATACGGCTTGGTGGGCGGTTTCCCGCGCCGAGCGCAGAGCTGGCCACTGCGCTGCCGCCTCGCTCGCAGCTGCGCCGGGCCCGCAGCCGAGCCCCGCGTTCCAGAGTCGCCGCAGCCTGTGGCAGGTGAGCCGAGCACACTCCGCGGTGCCCAGACCCCGCGCACAGATAGCCGGGGGCGCGGTCATTCGCTGTGCTGGGCCCAGGACCGTCACCTTCTCCCCCGCCCGACGCAAGGCGCAGCAGCTGAGCGAAGCTACAGGTGGGTGGTAGCTGGGGGCGGGGCCCGGACAGCCGGAGTCTGTGGTTCCCGGGAGACCCCGAACCCTTAGGTGGGTGGGTAGGTGCGCGGGATACAGGCAGGGCCCAGCATGCGTGGGAGGCTGACACTACTCAGGGCTCCCCAAGCGCTCAGAGTGACCCTGCATTAGGCTGGCCTCGACCCTGACAGGTGGTGATCCCCGTAGTAGGTGTCAATCCCATGGGGCCAGGCAGATGACCCTCTGTGTACAAGTGCCAGCCCCGATAGTACTGACAATTAGTTGACACTTGGGCAACCTCTTGGTAACCCTAACAGGTGACCCATGCACACAGGTCCCCCCCTTCCCAGGTGACCTTTGAGCACAGCTGTCATCCCTGATCCCTGTTTCTTTTCTCAGACTCCTGGTCTCTTACCTGTTGCCCTCATGAGAAAAACCAACATGTGGTTCTTGGAACGGCTTCGGGGGTCTGGGGACAACGGAGCCAGCCGCGGGGTGGGTGGTGAGGCTGGGGACAAGGCCTCCAAGGGCCCTCTGTATAGCAACGTGCTGACGCCAGACAAGATCCCCGACTTCTTCATCCCTCCCAAGCTGCCCTCGGGCCCCGCAGAGGCCGAAGGGCAGGCAGAGCTGGGTCCATCCACATCAGAGCAGAACCTGGCCTCACCTGGGCCCCGCCGAGCACCACGAAGCCCCAGGCTGCCTGGCAAGTTGGCCACGGAGAGCAGGAACCTGCTGAAGGCAGCCACACGACACGTGATTCAGATAGAGAGTGCAGAGGACTGGACAGCGGATGAGGCCACCAACGCCGACCCCCAGGCACAGGGGGCCATGTCATTGCCCTCAGTGCCCAAGGCTCAGACATCCTATGGTTTTGCCACACTGGCTGAGAGCCCCCACACCAGACGCAAGGAGTCCCTTTTCCATAGTGAGCACGGGGCCCTGGCCCAAGTGGGCTCCCCTGGCACTGGGCGCAGGCGAGCAGGTGCCAAGGCCAATGGGGGTGATGGGGGATCCCGGGAGGCTGGGGGAGGCCTGATGAGTCCTAGCCGCTACTTCAGTGGCGGAGAAAGTGACACAGGCTCCTCGGCTGAGTCGTCCCCGTTCGGGTCCCCTCTGCTCTCTCGCTCTGTGTCTCTGCTCAAGGGCTTCGCCCAGGACAGCCAGGCCAAGGTGAGCCAGCTGAAACACTCGGTGGGTCGCCACGGCTCCTTGTCTGCCGATGACAGCACACCGGACACTAGCCCAGGTGTCCGTCGCCGCTTGACCCGCAGGGCTACCCCGGAGCCAGGTCCTGAGTCTGGCCAGGCACCACGTGGAGAGCACACCGTGCGGATGGGTACCAGGGGCAGCGTCAGGCTGCTGGCCGAGTACGAGGCTGCTCAGGCCCGCCTGCGTGTGCGCCTGCTGGCGGCTGAGGGTCTGTATGACCGGCCTTGTGATGCCCGGAGCATCAACTGCTGCGTGGGGCTGTGCCTGGTGCCTGGGAAGCTGCAGAAGCAGCGGAGCACCATCATCAAAAACAGCCGCCACCCCATCTTCAATGAGGACTTCTTCTTTGACGGCTTGGGACCGGCCAGTGTGCGCAAGCTGGCCCTCAGAATCAAGGTGGTCAATAAGGGTAGCAGCCTCAAGAGGGACACACTCCTGGGGGAGGAGGAACTGCCACTGACCTCGCTGCTGCCCTTTCTGTGAGGTCACTGGCTCCTCCCCCTCCACATGTTGCCCTCTGCTGAGGGTGGGGGTGGGTCGGGCCTGTGGCCCTGGGTTTCTCTAGGTCTCTCTTAGTGAATTGTTCTTTTCTTCGTAGGAGAAGATGGGCTGCGGGCGCAAAGCCCTGCTCTGCTGTCCAGCATCCCTCCCCCTCCATCCCGTGATACTTACTGCCTGATCCTTCCTTCTAGAGTTGTGGGATTCTTAGCGGTCCCAGGATCTGGGGTACCTAAGGCAGCTGGGACCCAGAGTTCCCTGAGTGGTGGCTGGCCTTTTTTTTTTTTTTTTTTTTTTCTTCGCTGCACGGGGGAGATGTTTTTCCTTATGGTCTGGTTGCTATACTCTCTGTCCAGATGCCCAAAGAACCTCTCTGTGACATTGCCCCTGTCTGTGGGAGGTCATCCTCCCTGGCCAGGTTGGCTTCGGATAGACCTAGCTTCTCAGGTATTGGGGCTGAGGTTCCATCTAGGGCCACAGGAGGGCTTGCCCTTCGGGATGGAGCTGGGGAAACCAGAAGAATGGAGTGCACTAGAAGCTGAGGGGCAGTGGTTCCCGGCTGTTGGCTCTCTTTGGCACAGGCTTCGCTCCACTCTTGGTGACCAACCAGAGCCACCTGTTACCCAGAGCTTCTGCCTCAAGCCTATGACTCCCTCCCCATTCAGCAGAATATAGACTGCCTTCCCAGGATGCCCTTTGCTCCAGAGTGTAAATAGGCTGTGGTGGTGGGCGGGAGGGATGGACCTGGGTTGTGTGCAGTTTCCCTGTATGGGAAACCCTAGAGGGGTGGGATGCATGGCTCCCTGAATGGCTGCTGTGTTCTGCACAAACTCTATGACTCAGAACAGAATGGACTGCCTGTAGGGCATTGGTGGACCAGGGAGGCCCCGTGGTTTTTCTCTTTTGCTATCTTCAAACTCCAAAGCCCAAGTCCCTGTAGAGAAGGGCATGGAGCTGATTCCTCAGTGGCCCTTGAGGCACAGCCCCAGTGGCACCTTGGATATGACTCCTCCCTGTTCCTGGTCCCTACTGTCTCTAGAACTGGGTCACACCCAGGGTCTGGGCTGGTCATGGACAGAGGTGCCCGTGGACCACCTGCCATTTTTTTGTTTCCTATCCCCTCTGCTCTGTGGGGTCCCATTTTGTATACTCTGCACTGTTTGATATGTGTTTGCAGTTGACTGTGTGTGAATCTTTAAGATGCCTCCTCCAAATATGTTTGTTTATAATGCTGTTTTTAGTGCAGTAAAGGTGTTTGGGGAGTGCGGGGGTGCTGGTCTGCTTGTTTTGTGTTTAATAACAACAGAAGTTTGCTGTGAATGGTGAGCAGGGTGGGGAGCCTCTGGTGAGGAAGACCTTTCTCATACTCCTGTTCCCTGTTGTTTGGGACTGGACAGAAGAGGGCGGGAGACCCCAGCCTGTGTGACATGACACTCATAGTGCTGCTCTGCCCTTACTCTCATTCACACATCAACACAGCCTGAAGAGAGGACATTGCTGATCCCAGGAGATGCTGGAGGTCCGTGGACTCTGCTAAAAGTCCAGCTGTCTGGCTGAGGTTGGGCATGGAGCCCAGTCTGTGCAGTCCTCAGAGAACTGTCTTCATTTTCTTTCTAGGTTCTGCCAACTAGGGAACTCTTCAGGTACTGCCAGTTACCTAACCCTGGAACTGGCCTGGCCCTGTTTGGTCCAATGAGACCTCAAGGCAGATCTGGATGCTGCTGCCTCTGCATTAGGTATTTCCTACAGGAAGCCCTCTGGGACCTCTCAGCTGGAACAGGGTTTTCTCTGCATGAGTCACTGTGCGGCCATGTGTCTAACACTAGAGTTGGGTAGGATCACCTAGTCCCTGGGTGTCACCATTCCCCATGTGCACATGTACAGGACAGCCAGGGTGACAGACTGGAGAGAAGACTCACTACCCTCATTATCACCTGCCAGTCACTCTGGTCAACATGGGTTTCTAACTTCTGTCCTGTGGGTACGAGGGACACATGCTAAGGGGAAGAGCTGCCATACTGTGGTCAGTGGCCTTCTGCCAACCTAGGCATGAATTATATAGCATTGGAGGAAGGCATATAAAAGTTCGTGATCATGTGGAGAGGGCTGGCTGGCCAGGGCCTCAGATACAGGAGAGAATCGAACAGAACCCAGGCTGGGTATCCTTCTCACTGAAGGCTCAGAGCCCTAGACTGAAAGTCTCCTAGGACAGGGCACAACTCCTGGTATCTACCCAAGGCTCTGTGACCTCTATGATTGATACTAAGGATCATGTCCCTCTTTGCCCACGACAGGACCTCTGTGTCCTTGTGACCCCCAGGACAGGACCCCATGTCCCTCTGTCCAGGACTAGCCAGTTTAGCTCACTTCTCCAGGGTACATCAAGTCCTTCTGCTGCCTTGGAGACCCCAGCAGCTGCTGCCGCCAGTGGCCAGATGAACAGCACCACTGAGGCTGGATGTGTTGCCAGGGCTACTGGGCTTCTCCTGGGCCACCTGTGTGTCATTCCAGAGCAGAAGCAAGTGTCTGTGTGTCACTGCTGCCCTGTGTGGCTCTGAACATATTTTTGTCTTGGTTCACACACTTGTGTGTTTACTTGTTTCTACATATAATGTGTGTGTGCCTCTGTATAGCCATGTTTCACCCAGTGTCTATGTCTGGCAGTGGCTTCCCCAGGCCAAAGCACAGGTCCTGCATCCCCATTCAACATCTCTGCTTGGAACTGAGAGCGCCTTTAGCCTCGTCCCCACTCTGCCTCATGCTGCCTGGGAGGACACCCAAGGAAGCACAGACAGCGTTCAGTGTTGCCTGTTGACAGGAATCCCAGGAGAACTTCTCTCTGCCTTGCAGACTGCTTAGGCCCCATACGGTCTGTGGAGATAGTCTAAAGGCTGGTGTGAGTGTCAGCACAGCCCACCCGTGTGGCTTCCATCTGAGCTATCCTGCCTTGAAGATGCAGTGGAGAGCCAGGTCCTCAGGGGCAGAAGTCTCTTGGTGGATTCCACTCCCAGCTAATGTACCATCTTTAGAGGAGACCGGTGTAGGAGAAAGCAGAACTGAGGGTGAGGGTTATGTCCATGTTGGCCACCTGGGTCCAGCTGTGCCTGAAGTCATGGCTGCGCATCCTGCCAGCTTGGAAAGGCGCTAAGTCTCTTTTTGCTCCAGACTGACGATGTCCGTCAGAAATACTGGTGCAGTAAGCCTCACGACTGAGGGGTGAGGTCCCTGTCCTGGGGACTCCCAGGAAGAAGCAGACAGTGGATACGACTCTAGAAGGCTGTGGATGCCTGCAGAGCTGTGGAGAAAATGACAGGGCATGCTTGACCTCCTGTCAGAGATCTGTAGAAGGCATGGGACCATTGAGAAAGGGCCAGGCAGCAGGGGCTGATGCCGTGTATGACCTTGCTGCTCCTGCTCCCAAGCTTTCTGGGATCTCTGGAGCCCCACCTGCCCCCACCTAGGCCCACTCACCAAAATGGGGTGCTGTGGCTGCTTGAGGGGCCTCCCTTTGTCTCTATGCCCCAGATCAAGCCTCTGTTTTCCATTTCATTGTGTGGGGTTCCAGCTGGGCAAGTAATTAGCTTGGAAATCCTATGTGTGTGTTGTGTGTGTGTTGTGTAGTGTGTATGTGTGTGTGGTGTGTATGTGGTGTGTGTAGTATGTACATGTATGTGGTGTGTGTAGTGTGTGTAGTGTGTCTATGGTGTGTGTGTGTGTAGTGTGTATGTGGTGTGTGTAGTGTGTGTGTGGTGTGTGTGTGTAGTGTATATGTGGTGTGTGTACTGTGTATGTGGTGTGTGTAGTGTGTGTAGTGTGTGTATGGTGTGTGTAGTGTGTGTATGGTGTGTGTGGTGTGTGTAGTGTGTGTGTGGTGTGTGTATGGTGTGTGTGGTGTGTGTAGTGTGTGTATGGTGTGTGTGTGGTGTGTGTAGTGTGTATGGTGTGTGTGTGTAGTGTGTATGTGGTGTGTGTAGTGTGTGTGTTTGGTGTGTGTAGTGTGTATGTGGTGTGTGTAGTGTGTGTATGGTGTGTGTGTGTAATGTGTATGTGGTGTGTGTAATGTGTATGTGGTGTGTGTAGTTTGTGTATGGTGTGTGTGGTGTGTGGTTTGTGTATGGTGTGTGTGGTGTGTGTAGTGTGTGTAGTGTGTATGTGGTGTGTGTAGTGTGTGTATGGTGTGTGTGTGTAGTGTGTATGTGGTGTGTGTGTGTATGTGTGGTGTGTGTAGTGTGTATGTGTGTTATCTAGAGTAACCTGTGCTCACTGCTCAATCCTTCTACCCCCAGTGGTAATTAACACAATCATATTAGGCGGTAATTGCAGGTTGTCTGAGGCAGAGGCTCCCTGGATGGTGCTTCCCCTTCCCTCCATGCTTTAGGCAGGAGGGGACTCGGCCAGCTCAGCTGACTTTGGGTTTCAAACTGCTGGCGTTGGTTTTGTCCAAGCAAGCAAGCAGGGATCGTTTTTGTCCCTTTCCAAGCTCTGGATTTGTCTTAACGTGAGAAGGGAATGAGGCTAAGATGTGAGCTGTTGGCACATGATGCAGCTAGCTGTGTACCCAGTGCCCCATTGGTGCTGGGCTGCACACAGCAGACGATACCTGTGCGTGGGAAGGTGCTCGACCTCCATTGGCTGCTACTCCAGTCTGGTTCCTGGATTTCTATTAGAAGCGAGGACCCTGTGGTGACTCATGTCCCTGGGATAGTATCCCATATGACATCCCAAATTCTCTCTCAACTTGGGCAGGTGTGTTCTGATCCCCAAGGCTGAGTGACAACAGGGTGCATTTGGATTTTTCCTCTTCTGCTCTTAGTCAGGTCCCAAAGACACCCAGGAGAAATGGCCAGCTGTGGAGCCTGTTAACTTATCACCGGCTCATTCTGTACCAGTGGCTCCTTCGTCCTCACCCCACCCCTTACCCTAATCTCTGTAGCCCAGGGGCTTGCCTCCCCCAGCTTCTGATGCCTCTAAAACCCTGCTAGTTTGCTCTGGAGTTCTCTGGCTCCTTCTCTCCATTCCTTTGGTCCGCTTGGCTCCTGAGCTTTCCCTGTCTTCTTCATTGCTCTCCTCTGTTGACCATGCTCAATCCACTGCTTTCTCTCTCTGCTCTGGCCTCTTCCAGATGCCCATGGCTGACTCTCCCTCATATCTGAAAAGTTTCTGCACCTGCACCCCGATAAACCTGGCTGCCTGAAGCAGCAATCCAAATCAGACTGAATTAGAAAAAGCCCCAGTTTAATGGGTAAAGGATTCCCGGGTGATTTTCTGGCCACCCAGAGCGGAGACAGGAAAAGGTGAAGTTTAAATACCCTGTGGGAGTGGTCCTGACCATCTCTGGGGGAGGAGCTGTGTTTGGGGGGACTTTCTGAGGGGCGGAGTCTGGAGAGAGAGAGAGGTGGGGCTTCCACTAGAACATTCCAGATTCTTTGAGTATATATGGATGCCAGCGTGCCAGGGGCTAAGGTGGAGCTTCCACCAGAACATTATCTACAATAGAAACCATCTCCTCGGCCACACCTTGGAGTGGTCATGCCCTCAATCTCATTCACTCTCCACTTGCTCTGGGAACCTGCTGCCCTCTGAGGGGAGGTCTAGGCAGCCATGCGGCCAGCTGGCAGACCACAAGAGCCTAGCCTCAGTGAGACACGGACAATGTCCCCGTGTGCCTGAGCTCTAGCCCGGACATGACCGTGTTAGCAGTGAGGGTGAGACCAGGAGCTTCCTGGAAGGAGAGGGGGCAGAGAGGGAGAATAAAGAATTGGGTGCTGAGCAGGGACAAGCCTGTGACTCATGCACTTTGTTCTGGGTATAAGGTTTTTTAAAAGAATAAAATAATAATAATTATTATTGTTAGATTTCCTGGGTTTTGGCAGCAGATGAAAAGAGAAATAAGAAAAGATAGGGCATGATGGCCCCTAAGTCTGGTGGAAGAGAATGTTTATGTGGATAAAAGGGAGACACAGCCAGAGGCTGGACATCTAGGGAGTCCAGAGTGGACATGACCCTGAGCTATAGTAGGAGTGTGTGTGGGGGGCAGAGGAGTGAGAGGGGACCAGATGCAGCAACCAGAAGGCCCCCAAGAGTGCAGGGAAGGGCAGCCCAGTCCCTTGGCTGGAGGATTTAGGATGGGTGTAGAATGTATGGACTTCTAAGCGGCCTAGAGACCAGCCTGGCCTCAGCCAGTGCAAACTGGTGATAACTAGTGTCTTAAGACATGTGCTCCTAAACACTTCTGCATAAGGCGACCTGGGGTCTGAACCTGGAGCCTTGAAGAGGGCAGAGTCTGGATACAGCGTTCCTAGAGCAGCGAGAGACCACTGCCTGCAGCCACAGATACCAGCAAATCAAAGCCCTTTCTCCTGGCTGGGAAAAAAATATCTAAGGTTTTCCCCTCCAAAATAAATTGGACTTGCTTGTTTCAACTTATCCCAGGAGGCTGTGTCATTGCTTCTGAGCCATCTTCTCAAGGGGAAATAGCAGGACCCTGAGCCTAGAGGCAGCCCCGACTCCTGACCCAGAACCAGGGTCACTCTAACAGGTAGGGACTGGGTATGTCAGCCAGAAGGACCTAGTAACAGGTAGGGACTGTGGATACTGGGTCCAGGTCCGCTTTGATATGTTAATGGGCACCTCAGCCTTTTGTCTTGGGTTTGAAACCTAACATTATTATTGTTTCACTTGAGAGGCAGAGGCAGGTGGATCTCTATGAGTTTGAGGCCAGGCTGGTCTACACAGTACGTTCTAGGCCAGCCAGGGCTACATAATGAGACCCTGTCTCAAAACATATTTTTAATATTTATTTAGTGTGTGGTATGTGTGTTACTGTGTGTGTATGTTTGTTATATATGTGTGTATATTTGTGTGTATGTGTGTGTATATTTGTGTGTATATGTATCTGTATATATGTGTGTGTATGTGTTTGTTATATATATGTGTGTATATGTGTTTGTATATATGTGTATATATGTATGTGTGTATATTTGTGTATGTGTTTGTATATATGTGCATGTATGTGTATTTGTATATATGTGTGTATATTTGTGTATGTGTTTGTATATATGTGCATGTATGTGTATTTGTATATATGTGTGTATATTTGTGTATGTGTTTGTATATATGTGCATGTATGTGTATTTGTATATATGTGTGTATATTTGTGTATGTGCTTGTATATATATGTGTGTGCATGCTCAGATCAGAGGACAACCAATGGGAGTCAATTCTCCTTCCACCATGTGGGTTCCTGGGATCAAACATAGGTTGTCAGGCTCAGGCTTGACTGTACCCATCTTGCCAGCCCGGGCAATGAATTTTGATGATATCTTAGAAGCTCCCCCCCATTGCCAAATAAATGTCTGTGGGGCAAGACAGAGAGAGATGGGGTGGGGCTGGCCCTGTCTGATGATGAGTGCAAAGTCTGCAGTGAGATTGCCAGGCTCCTGTGGTGCAGAGCACCCACCATTACCCACTCCCAAATACACAGATCTGGGCAGAGGAGACTCAGCTACAGCTCTGAAGTACCCACAGTGTGAAAGACCGGAGGCCTGTGAGGAGGCCGAGGAATTACTGTGTTGTTGCCCTAACTGAGAACTGGGAGGGAGAAAGGCCAAGTCCGTGACTGTCCAATTAAAGCAAGTTGCATTTTGGGGTCCACTGGGACCAGCCAGCCTCACCCGGTTAGAATTTGAGAGTGCAGCCCGGGCTGCCTTCCTGGGGTCCTCACAGAGGAGAGAGGGCTGGTGGCTATACATTATTAGGAAGATACAATGCAAGGGAAGGAACAGGGGTAAGGAACCACAGAAAGGGTTATAAGCAGTTTCTATCAGACCTAAGAAACAGGAACTTATTCTTAATTACAAATAGAAATCTTGATCTGCAAGGACCTAACACAGGACAAACAGTCTAACTGCAAACAGAACCCTTGACCCGTCTTCATTACAGCTAGAAACTTAAACTTGCAGTGGCTTAACAGAGGCTTTGTTTTTAGTTTGTTTTGTTTTTAGTTTGTTTTGTTTTTTTGAGACAGGGTTTTTCTGTGTAGTCCTGGTTGTCCTGGAACGCACTCTGTAGACCAGGCTGGACACAAACTCACAAAGATCTGCTTTCCGATGCCTCCTGAGTGTTGAGATTAAAGGTGTGCACCACCACCCAGCTAGAATCTTATTATGCATACAGTGTTCTGCCTTCAGGCTAGAAGAGGGCACCAGATCTCATGTAGATGGTTGTGAGCCACCATGTGGTTGCTGGGAATTGAACTCAGGACCTCTGGAAGAGCAGACACTGCTCTTAACCTCTGAGCCATCTCTCCAGCCCCTTGAATCTTATTCTAAACTGTCTTAACAGTTAAGAACTCTTAACTTACAGGAACCCTTAACCTACAAGGTATAATTTTTCTGTTTTGGCTTTTCACGACCTGAAGTGTGAGACCGGCAAGATCCAGGGTGGCCACAGTGGTGACAGAGGTCTCTGGGGACATCAGTGTTCTTATTTATGGGTGGTGGCTGCCAATGACAAGGTACATGTGTTCTCTGATCTCCAAAGGGTTCAATGCCCAGAATCTATAAAATGTGACCAACAAGAACTGGACAGCTTTCAAAGCAGTGGCCCCCAACCTGTGGGTCATGACCCCTGCAGGGGTGAATGACCCTGATACAGATATCCTGCATATCACATATCTATATTATGATTCATAACTAGCAAAGTTACAGTTATGAAGTAGGTATCTACAAAATAATTTTATGGTTGGATGGTCAGCACAACATAAGGAATTATGTTAAAGATCGCAGTGTTAGGGAAGTTGAGACATTCCAAAGACTCACCAAAACCACTTATACCACCCAGTACGGGGGAAATGAAAATGAAAATCATGGGATGATACTTCATACCCACAGATGTCAGCCCAAGAGGCTGCTGGGAAATTGGATCATTACACCCTGGGAATGGGATTGACACAAGCTTCTGGGGAGCCATCTGGGAGGTGGGTCGAAGGTCTCTTAGAAAAGTAAATGCAGGTCTTTTGTTTCTGCTCATAGGTTCACACACAAAAAAGGAAAATCATCACAAAGCACTACCCCACAACACTTTCTATACCTGCATTATTCACACATCAAAATGTGGAAAGAATTGGGCTGAATGGACTTATAGGTAATTGATCCATATGCTAGAATATGATCCAGCTGTGAACAGGAGTGAGGCTCTGGTGCACACAGAAGGACCAAAGTGGGTTGATAATGGAGAATCACTAAAAGTTTACACAGTCTGGAGACAGGAAGCACGTTCACTGATGCCAAGGGTTGGAGAGAGAACATACGGTGACTGTTCATGGGCTTGGGAGTACCTCTTGGGATGACAGAATAACAGAGTAAAGATAATGGTTGCATAACACTGTGACAATGATGAGAACTAGGGTTTATAATATAATTAGTTTGATGTCTGAGTTTTACTGCAGTGATACAGCAGTTCTCTGAGTCTGCGCTGTTGATTGTCTATTAATTAAAAAGACACAAGACAAGAGACATGTGGAATCTCAGCACACACTCTGCAGGTTCCTGTGGTGGTCAATCATCTACCAGCAACTTAGTGGGAGTTAGAATCACATGTAAGCCAAGCCCCTGGCCCTCCCTGTGAGGGATTGTCTAGACTGGGTCAATCGAGACGGTCAGTCTGCCTCCACTGGGAGTGTCTTCTTAGGGTTACTATTGCTGTGCTGAAACATTTGATTAAGCCAGTTAGGGCAGAAAAGGATTTTTTGGCTTACACTTCTACATCCCTATTCATTACTGAAGGAATTCAGAATAGAATCTCAAACAGGGCAGGATCCTGGAGGCAGCAGCTGATGCAGAGGCCATGGAGGGTGCTGCTTACTGGCTTGCTTCCCATGGCTTGCTTGTTCAACCTGTTCTTATAGAACCGAGGACCAGAAGCCCAGAGACAGCACCACCCACAATGGGCTGGCCCTCCCCTATCGATTATTTATTAAGAAAACTGCCTGGAGTCTTTGCCTATAGCCTCAGCGGATGCTCCCCGTCTCTGAGAAGCCTAGCATGTGTCAGGTTGACATAAAGCTAGCCAGGACAGTGGGTTATGTGCAAAGCACCCAGCATTCCATGTTTGGGGGCTCCAGACTGAAGAAAAAGGGGACAGCGGCTCTCATCCCTCTACTTTGTAGCTACAGATGTGATGTGACAGCGGCCGCGTGTTCCTGCCAGAGTGACTCCCCATCACGGACTGTACCCTCAGCGTGTGAGCCATAGCAAACCTGCCCGGGGAGAGGACTGGACAGTCGGCAGGGTCAGCGCTGTGATAGACCTAAGAAGCTGTTTGCGGGAGGGATGTGGAAGAGCGGAGCTGGGTCTCGGAAGGTCCTCAAGTGTGAGCCGAACCTAAGAGGCTGTTCTGATGGATTTTTTTGAAGAACATAATGTTGGGGAAATCCACAGGGACTATGGAGGCCTGGCTTGTGAGGCTTTAGAGAATAGGGGGGCTGAGGGGTTGTTCTGGCCAAGAATTTGGCTGCATTCTGCCTTATCTTGAGAACTTGAAAGAGGCTGATTTAAAGTTAATGGACTCAGAGCTGGAGAGAGGTGTCAGTGGTTAGCACACAGGCTGTTCTTGCAGAGGACCCAGGTTAAGTTCCCAGCGCCCACACAGTGGCTCCTAATCATCTGTAGTTGTTATCAGTTCCAGGGGATTTGACACTCTCCTCTGGCCTCTGAGGGCATTAGGCACACACAAGCTGCACAGACACATATGCAGAGAAAATACCCATACACATAAAATAATAAATAAACAAGTTAATGGGTGCATCTGTTTGACAGAGGAAGTTTCAAGACAGGAGAGACTCAGCCTGCGGCTTCCGTCAGAGCATTTTTGCGGGTCTACAGCCAGACAGAGAAAAATGGGGAGAAAGACACTCAAAGTCTGTGGCGTGGCAAGGGTGGCGGCGATTCTTGGTTGTCAGTTTGACTACGTTTAGAATTAGCTAAAACCCAAATGCCTGGAAATGCCTGTACCAGGTTTTTTTTTTTTTTTTTTTCTTTTGGGCCGATAACCAGCTCTCAAAGTATGACATGGAGACTTCTTATTAGTTTTGAATGCTTGGCTTAGCTTAGGCATGTTTCTGATGAGTTCTTTGAACTTAAATTTCTCTTTATGTACCGTTTGCCTCAGGGCTTATCACCTTCCTTCCGTTTCTCTCTGTCCCTGCCTGTCTGCGTCACACTGGCATCTGTCCCGAGCATGCCACTTGTCCTCTTGTTCTCTCCTTCTTCTTTCTTGCAGCCTAGGTTTCTTTTTCTGTTTATTCTCTCTGCCTGCCATCCCCTCCTACCTACCTATTGCTCATTCAGCTCCTTATTAGACTAATCAGGTGCCTTAAGTAGGCAAAGTGAGAAAGATGTATCACATCTTTACACAGTTAGACACATATCTTATGTGTGTTACAAATCTTACAGATGCAGCAAAAACAAAAGTAACACACTGCTGTAGGATAGTCCTCCTGTACACTGTAAACATATGTGGTGATAGCTGGTTTAACAAAAAAGCTGACTGGCCAATAGCTGAACAGGATAAAAGTATTCGGGAAGAGCCAAACTGAGAGTGACTGGGTGAGGAAAAACCCAGTCAGAGGAGACTCCAGCCAGCTGCTGAGGAAACAGGATGTGTGGAAAATGACGTAAAGCCATGAGCCATGTGGCAGAGGGTAGATATGAAATATGAGTTAATTTAAATTTAAGAGTTAGCTAGTAACAAGCCTGAGCTGTTGGCTGGACATTTGTAAGAAATATTAAGCCCTTGAGTGACTATCTGAGAGTGGTCTCAGGACAGAAATACACCATCTACAGCACACTTTTACACAGTAATATCCTGCAGCATAAACAAATGTAACACATCCTTGCCCAGTTAATAAAATAATTCTACAACAAACACCTATAAAGTATTTTTTCTTTTCTTTTGTTTTTCTTTCATTCCCTTTCTCTTTTCTTTCTTTCTTTTTGGTTTTTCAAGACAGAGTTTCTTTGTGTAGCTCTGGCTGTTCTCTGCCTGCCTCTGCCTCCTGAGTGCTGGGATTAAAGGTGTGCACCACCATTGCCCAGAAAGAGATTTTTCTTAATTAAATCATTTGAAGTGGGAACTACTTCTTCATTTTTTTCAAGACAGAGTTTCTCTGTGTAACAGTCCTGGCTGTCCTGGAACTCACTTTGTAGACCAGGCTGCCTTGGAGCTCACTGAAATCTGCCTGCTTCTTCCTCCTGAGTGCTGGGATTAAAGGTGTGCTCCACTATTGCCTGGCTGGGAAAACCAAATTCTAATACAGATCTTTGAAGTGGGAAGACCTGTCTTTAATCTAGGCCCTAACCCTAACCCTAACCCTCTGCCAGAAGCCTTTACAAAGAACATGGAAGAAGGAAGCTTTTACCCTTTGCCTGCTTGTTCTCACTCTCTCTAGCAAATCCACTCTTTCACTGCATTGGAGTATACTTCTTCAGGATTCTTGAATATACTGAAGACCAGCTGAGGCATCCATCCTTGTGAACTGAACAACTACTAGATTCTTGGACCTTCTGTTGGTAGACAGCCATTGTTGGATTAGCTGGACCACAGCCCACAAACTGCTCATATACTCCCACTTCCCCGTGCCTCATTTATTCTGTAAGTCTTATTCCTCTAAAGATCCATGACTAATATATCAAGGAAAAGAACACACACAGCTTTAAAGTTTCAGGCAAGGAACATATGGAAAAAGAGAAAGCCTCCAGTCTTGTGGGATAATAGACAGTGCCCTCATGGTAAGACCCCATCAAAGGCTCTAACTTATATAAATGCAAATTCCTCTGAAAGCAGACAGCCTGAATCAAGGATGCAATAGGAGTTCCCTGATGGACAACATTTGCTTAGGGACACTTTTCTTAAGACACATAGAGGATGCGATAATACAATGTGTGTCAGAGCTGGCAGCAGACTTTGGCAGCATCACCCATGAGGTGCCAGTTTTCCAGGAATAAAAGATGCAGGATTGAGGGGTTATAGAGTCTTACACCTCCAGGTGATGGGAGGCAGGGCTGGAGTCTTGGCAAGGCTTTGAGAGGCAAACAAAATCTATGTTTCAGTAGAGATTCCAGGAAGAAGTAGGTGCCAGGACCATAGACACCAGTGTTGGAAGCTGTAGGCATGGAGTGGGGTAAGCTTGAGAGAAAGATAGCATGTGCTTTGCATAGCAGAGCTGAGGGGTGGGATACCCAAACCCTCTGGAGCCCAGATGATTCTGCTGTAAACCAAACCATAGGGCTGGTGGACTTGCTCTTTGCATCCTGGGTTTTACTCTGATTTTGGTCTGGTAGATACTTACCATAGCTTATCCTTTCCTGTTTGGAATAGCAGTGTTTATTGTGTGCTGTTGTATATTGGCAGAATGCAGTTGTGTTTGATTTTATAGGCATTCACAGTTAAGGATATCTTGAACTTCCTAAGAATGTTAGAACTGTTAAAGCCAAGGGCAGCCTTTGAGATTGGATGGATGTATTCTGTATCATGAGGCAGGCTATGAGCCTCTGGGTTCAAGGGAAGGAAAGTTGGGTCTGAAAGGTGATAAATTTAGGCATCAAATAGGCAAGACGGAGGGATGTTAGCAACTATATAGCCTCCAGCCCTGCTCGTGAGGGATTGTGTAGCTTAGGTTAATTGAGGCCAGAGGACCAACCCTATGTGTGGATGGCACCTGGGGTCCTGACCTAAACAAAAGGGAGAAAGTAGGGGTTGGGTGTGGTGGCACACACCTTTAATCCCAGCAATGGGGAGGCAGAGGCAGGAGGATCTCTGTGAGTTTGAAGACAGCCTGGGCAACAGAGTGAGTTCCAAAACAGCCAGGACTACATAGTGAGACCTTGTCCCTGGGGAGGGAGAAAGTGAGCTGAGACCCAGCATACAATGTCACCAGTGACTGTGCCGCCCCACCCCCCATTTCCTGATTGTGATGGACTGTGCTCCAAAGGCATGTAAAATAAAACCTTCCTTCTTTACTTTGTTTTTGCTAGGGTATTTTAATATTTTCTTATTTTATGTGTATGGGTATTTTGCTTGCATGTATGTACTGTGTATTTACAGTGCCAACAGAAGCCAGAAAAGAGCATTGGATCCTCGGAACCAGAGTTATAGGTGACTGTAAGCTACCGTGTAGCTGGTGGGACCTGAGTCCTCTGCAGGAGCAGCCTATGCCCTGAACTGCTGAGCCCTCTCTCCACAAATCTCCAGTCCCTTGGAAGGGGATTTTATCACAGAAGCAGTAACTAATACGGCCCCTCGTGGAGGGTTTCCAATAACTGATCCTGTCACACACTTCAAAATTCATCCCATAATTTACCTTCATCCTACACCTGTCTTCCCAGCTTCCTTCCGCACTCTCTGGGTCCTCCCATCATCTTCTCACCACCATCTTTCAATATTTTCTACCATTCTACACAATCCATCATCCTGGCTTGTTCTCAGCCATCCCCCACCATCCCCCACCATCCTCCCCATCC